>VUQI01061680.1:9086-30929 GCA_015106735.1 Paratilapia polleni
GTCCGTGACTTTTTTTTTTTTTTTCTTTTTTTTTTTTTTTTTTTTTTTTTTTTTGCTTTTGACACTTTCACATATGGATAATTTAATTCATTCAAAAATATATGTATGCACCTTTTACTGCTTGGGAACACACATGTACCTTTCTGGCCTATTAAAATGAACACGTAGTTACCTAGAGGTCCAATAATTACCCTAAGGGGTATATTCATGTATATTATGCTTGTAGAGACAGAAATAGACTTTTACTATACCCCTATTTCTGAGATTGTATTGTTTGGCATCCTTCTGCCCTGAAAAGTCACTGAAGCCCCACATAGTACCAAACAGTCCCTAAAAATGCACCATTTTCTCCCACTTGAGGAAGACTTGCTAAACATGAACAGCTGTTTTAGGAAAGTCTTGTGTTTTCAGACTAAAGCTTGATACAGAGAGTAAAACATTTGGATCACTTGATGAACAAAGGCACAGTTCAAACACATTTCTATGAGTTATGGAAGCTCATGATGGACACATCAGTTTTTTTCTGAACAACTTTAGGATTTTTTTCAGAGATGCACTGAAACTCTGAGGTGATACCAGTTTTTTAAAAAACAATTTGGCTGATGGGTGATTCCAATTTATTTCTATTCATTCATTTATAATTGTTTTTGTTATTTATTGCCCTTTTTGTGACAAGGATACACAGAAATTTCTGTTATGAAACTCACTGGCTTATCCACCAGGTCACCGCTTACCCATCTAGGGTTAGGGGTAGGGTTTAGATTTGGTTAATATCCACCCCTTTTTATATAGGTTTTCTGGCCTGTTTAGAACACTAAAGTGCAAAAGCTTTAAACAGAAAAACTGTCATGGCAGTTTTTCTGACAAAATGAATGTATAAGACTTGATTTGAAAGGTAAAATCATTTAGTTTCTGTTCACTGAGAACTAGGTCAGAACAAAACCCAACTGTGACCCTACCTGTGACCTGGTGGTAGTTAAGAGGTTTTATATATATATTTAGTAATAGCATTTTGTGTATATGGGTCCAGGTTTCACTCAATATATAAAAATGAAGTGGGCTGGCCCGCTCATATAGCCTCTAATTGAAGGCAAAGCTAATTAGGACACTACACATGGCGTTGAGAGCACATTCTTTTTTCTTGTTTCCTCTCTCGCTGCCTCATTATATGAGAATGAATAATGACCAACATATACATTAACTACTGCTATAATTGTGGTGGAATTAATGATTCTGAAAATAAAACTCTCTGAAAAGAGAGGAGGAAAGAATAAAAGAGAAGAAAAGGTCCTGAAGTGCGAGTGCACACACGTTTGTGTGAAAATGTGTGCACTGGTAATGAGAGTTCAGCGGTGCTAACTTGCTCTAAATAAATCTACCATTAGCATTTTCTCTTAAAACGGAATAATTTCAACTTTGATATCTGTAATTGTGCTTAAGGGCTTCTGCGCTCCTCCGCAAGCCCTCAAACACTCACTCTTCAGCCCATCAGAGATTATCAGAGCAGAGTTTTATTCACTTAACACTTCATTCAGAAGCAATAATAATGAGCCTCGCTCAATGCTGTTTGAATAAACCAATGCAACACCCAAAGAGAGGATGAATCCGAGGAGGTATAGTGCTGAAAATACATATAACAGCAGACCCAAAGAACACATGCTCAGAGTGACCAATCACACTTTCAAACGGGCTCGGACACCATGAATAGAAAAGTCTATGTAGACTCTTCCTTTTGCCGCACACGTGCACACACACAGGAACACATTCCCACTGCCACAGAGGGGCTTGTGCTCTGCATGTGGCAGTGGATAACCAATAGAGGGTGGTGTTGCATTACTGGTCTGAGCTCAGAGGGTCATCATTTTGAGCTGCGAGGGAGCGAGAGCGAAGCTCGTCACTTCAGCACCTGTCTTTCTAATCTGCTTTTCATCACCAATCACTGGATTAAAAAAAAAAAAAAGACAATCACCCCTTTAATGGATAAAGCTGACATTAAGACTCGATGGCTGCTGTTAAAGAGGACTTGTCAGCTGCTCGCTGATAAACTGGATGTTAGAAATGTGTCTCTTTAGCTTCGGACCATCTTAAATCAACAATAAAATGCTGAAAAAAAAATTGAATTTATCCTCTCATAACAACCAACAGTGAATCACTTAGAAGTAGTGTAGGGTTAGGGTTAGGCTGAAACGAGTATAATGTCAGAAACTAGAAGATGTCACCATTCAAATCAAGTCTCACTGACCTTACAGTTCCACTGAAATATGATTACCATTTGGGTCATGTCAAATAGCTGAAAACTCCATAAAAAGGGGTAGAAGTCAACCTAACACTAACCCTACCTCTAAGCAGATCCCTGGTAAACTGGTGGATGCTAAGAGGTTAAAGAAATTTTCTGCCCAATTTTGTTTTAAAATTAAGGTTAAAAAATATATAATTTTTAATTTTATTATTAGGGCTCATTTTACAGCATCAAAAGGTGCTGGAGCTTTTGACCAAATCACATAATTTTAAGTGGCAACAAAAAGCTCAAGAATTAGCTCTAAAATTCAACTTTGAAGTCTAAATTGACAAAATGTTCTTAAACTGGATGGGGAAAATGTGCACACCTACATCTCCATGATAAAAAAGTGGTACTTACTGGGTGTATCTGTCCCTAGTATAGAATCTTCTGATTGGCTGAGAACCTGCACTTGATTAGCTGAAAAAGAGATTAAATGGAGCACTGCCTTTTTGATCTCACTGCACACATTTGTTTCTCTCCACACTCTGCTTTATCTGCCAGCCTGCATCTGAACACATAAACATCAATATTAGCAGTTTAGTGGTGAACAGTTGTTGGCAAAGTGATCTTAAAACTCTAAAGGACACCTCCACGTCCCTCTAATTAAAATTTAACTGCCCAGCCGAGGCGATGGGTGATAGGAGGAGGAGTTGAGAGGATTCGGAGGGCTTATTTAGCATTAACATAAAAATAAACAGCCACATATATATATGTGTGTGTGTGTGTATATGCAAATGAAGGAAGGGCAAAAGCAGGATGCCGGGAGCCATCTGCCATAACTCACGCTGATGGCCTTTAAGTGAGAAATCGCCTTCAAAAAATGTCCAATAAGAAAGTGGAATGATGCACCTGTCGCCCATCTGACTAATGAGCCAATCAGGTTGCAAGGACAAGGAGGCACATCCAGATAGCGATGTTGGCCTGGAGTGTCACTTCACGCAGAAGGCACTCGTGATTCCACAACAGTGAGCATTTCACTCCTTTTGATGATGCAAAAACGGCCTAAAAAGTCAACACTGTGTCTTAAAGCTGCAATTAGAACTGATTTATTACTTGTGGTAAAATAAGCAGGGCTTTTCAAGTAAGAACCTGAAAACCAAAGGCATCCCTGAAGTGTGTGTGTGTTTGTGTGTGGACTAAATATGAGCGACAATGAAGACAGCTTCTTCTTCTTTTCCTTTCCTCCATCCGTGAGCTGCTTAAAGCAGCTTTAATCGCATATGTTCATTAAAAAAAAAGGCACTGGCACTGAGTTGTGCCTTAAAACTGACAATGATTTACATTTCAACATAATGCTCTCTGTCGCCTGTTATTGTGACAAAGTGCTGCACGTATCCCTCCCAAATGAAAGTGGGTGTTCTGTTGTGTGTGCGACAAAGACATTTGGACAAACCTGCCATCCTCTCCTTTTTCTTGTAAATGAGCATGGGAAATCTATTTATGTCCTCCTACAGTATACTGGTGAAATAAGCAGAGGCTTGTTGGGAGACAGCCCGAGCAGCAGCCGAGATGAGCCCCGTGAAGATATATTTGAAAAAAAAAGAAGAAGAGGGACAGAGGAGGGAAAGCATGAACACTCGAGGCGAGAAGTCCAAATACACGGGGAGAGGCGTTCTCGCTGGATGATCTGCTGCTCTGACAACACCTGGCCCAGGAACAAACTGCAGGCTTGTCTACATACAAGGAGGGAGGGATAAAAAGAACCCCGAGGCCTTCATCACCACCATTTCTACTGTGAGGGTTGAGGATAGAGATGGAGCGATGAAGTTGAGACAGACATACAGATGAACGGGTGGTGGGTGGGGGGTGAGGAAGAAGGAGTGTTTCTGGAATGTGATAGCAACTAATCCAGTTCACATGTGGCGCTGTAGGGATGAAGAGGCTGGCAGCTGCAGTTTCTAGTGAAAGCTGACTGGCCACTGCTTCAAACATCCACTTTGAAAATTATAATAATAATAATAATAATTATTATTATTATTATTATTTATTTATTTATTTTTTTTATTATTATACGAAGAAGAACACAAAGAAGAAGAAGAAGAAGAGGAATCACTGATGCTCCTCAAATCCTGAGCTAGGTGGGGTTTCATCATGGAGACATTCAACCTCACCCACTTTTTACACACACATTCACCTACAGGTTTCTCCAATTCGCCAAATTTTGCTTGTGCCTCTTTTCGTATCCTTCTCCTCTCCCACTGAGGATGCGTGGAAATCACAGGCTTTTCTACTGCACATACCTATCTGTTTAACAGTGGATGCTGCTGAAGATCCCGCTTTCTGCCACCAAACCACTTATCCGTCACCAGCCTGCAAACTAACGCACACACAGCCAGCACTCTCTTCATCTGGTAGCCTAACTGTATTTTTGAAATAAGAAGAAATAAATCAATTGATTGATCATAAAATATCAAATTATCTTAAATTCATACGTTCAGTTTCTGTTTTCCAATTTAGCACTGAAGTCACCATGAGGTCACAAACCTGCCCCATAAAAAAAAAAGAAAAAAAAAAAAAAAGAAAGGCTCGTTCTGAGCGCCTGAATTAAATTCCCTGACGTTCATATCGCTTACATAACTGATTAATGCCATCAAACAGTTCCGACAGAATGAGGCGTGTATTTAGAAACTAGAAGCTACCCACGCGGGTTATTATTAACTGATTTGGATGCGAATGAAAAACGAGTGAAACGTGTGCGTGTGATCGATACGTTTGTGCGTAAATCTAGGCCACAACGGCGCACTGATCTGACTCCAAGTCGGATAAAAATTGAGTGAAATAAATTTGAAATGACATTTCAGGCAGTCTACTTATAAAGAACGTGGATGTAAAGTCGCAGTCATAAAATATTTAAGGAGTACTTATGTTTTTACTAATTTGTAAGTCCAACAAAGAGTCACTTCTATCGAGTCGGAGTGGAGCAACTATACTGTTACCTTTAAAGGCCTCTGATGTGGTAAAAGTCACCTCACGCGAACATGTAACAATATTTAGAGGGGTCAAATGAGAATATGAAGTTAGGACACTATTCACCAATCAGAGAAATGGATACGACAAATTGGAGCAGCGCATGATTAAAACATTACAAGCTTGCGTGGATTTTAAATGTGAGAACGAGCTCGTGCAAAGTGTCCAGCATCATGTGGACCAGCAGGTACGGAAGCCCCTCGGGTCACACTTTAACAGAAATAAATGTAGCAGTGACGCTTAATCGGCGGAGATTACTTGAACAACTCTGACCACTGCTGCCGTGCGCGCCACAAACCCTTGTGTGTGTGTGTGTGTGTGTGTGTGTGTGTGTGTGTGTGTGTGAAAGCTACCACTAGTCGCCCCCAGTGCTCTTCAGTCTCCACTCTCCCTTCTCACCGCAGACTGAACGTCACGTCCGCACTTGAACTTGAGTTTTCTCCCATCGTAGAAGCCAGAGAGCCACACAGAGCCGCTCAGAGCCGCACGCAGAGTCCGGGGGATGCGGGACTCTGCAGCTGTAGCGCAAAGAGAAAACAGGGTGGCAGTCTGTCCTCACACCAGTAGCTTTGACTTTAAGAGTTAAAGTCTAACCCGCCCGACCGACTGCCCGCCCGGCCGGCGCTGTCAGTGCAGCAGTAGAAGTGCCCACCACTTGGCGACATTTCGTGAAGTGCCGGGAAGAAAACTGGATTCCTATTTTACATATGTTCAAACGTTAATTGGCATCCTGACGCCCGCTTTCTCCACGCAGGAACGGCCAGTGTCCGGGGTGGCCGGATAGTGGACACAGGTAGAGACTGACCATCAGGAGGTGACCGCCGACCTCTCGCCTCGTGTCGCCTCTCCATCCTTTCCACTCCGTTCCTTTCTCGGTTCTCCTCTGACAGATGGTGTGAAAGCGGCGGAGAGAACAGCCGGACTACCCCCCTCCCTTACCTTAGACCGAAGAAGGGAGGCGCGCAGCCACTTTGGCACCGAACTCCGAACGAGCGCCCGGGCGCCCAGCGCTGCGCCACGGCCGGCCATCGCGGAGCGCAGGAGCGACTGCCCACTGAAGAGAGATCACCTCGAGGGCGACGTTTGGGGCCCGTGCGTAGTGGTCAGCTTGGGGTGGCCAGCAAACAAACGATTTTGGGGCCGGTTTGGTCGGTTATAGGAGCAAGAGGAGGAGAAGGAGAGCCGACCCTTCCAGCGCCGCTCTCCGGGCGATGCCAGTGTAAATGCCAGGGCGATGTCCCGACGCAAGCAGGGGAATCCGCAGCACCTGTCCCAGAGAGAAATAACACGTAAGTGAGCCTGCAAAAGTTGACATCGTCGCAGAATAGTCTATCTTTTCATTTCTTACTTTTCAGTCTGAGAAGTTAATTTATTTATTCTTTTCCGGGTGCGTAAAAATGAGCATTTTAAGACCTGGAGCAGAAAGTTTGCCGAAGTGCCTCCTTAAGGCCATTCTCTTGTCACTCTTAGTTTAGTGACAAAATTAGATAAACGCTTTAATTTGTTTATCTGATTATTACGTTCTATAAATAACCCGCAATCATTAGAGCAATTTTACACAGAGATCTCGGAGTGAAAAACTCTTCAGCTGCGTGTCGGACTTTTACTGTAAAAACTGCTCACGGAGAAGTCGGAGATCCATCCTGGTACTTAATAAAGACATGATTTCTTTATTATTCCACCTTTTGTTTGAAATCAGGCATAAGCAGCGCTGTCATTAGTTAGATAATTACACTTAATTTTCAATTCACAATAAAACAATTTTGTAATCCCTGCAATTTAAAAACATTTTTAAAACTTTACTCACCCCCAACATCGTTTCTTCTCGATGAACATATTAAACACCCGCTCTGTCATGTTAGATTAAAACACAAAAGAAGAGTCACCTTATATTAAGAAAAAATTAACTTTAACCAATTCTGTTAAATTAAGAAAACGTTGATACTTTATGTTGACGCATCAGAGAATTTTAAACTCTTTTTTACAGATACCGTCAAGAAAAATGATTGAAAAAGAAATCGAATAGCCCCTTTTCCTCTCCTCCGCTTCAAAGTACCTGCGGGCGCCTCAGCTTTAGAGCCTATTTTCTTTTATTGCAGGTTACTGAATTTTGCACATTCCAGTTTCGAGTCGATGTCCTGTTTATCTGTTTAATTAGCCCATCTCGTTCATGCGGTTTTCTGCTGCACGCATACAAAGCTCATTCTTCCCCCGGTTGTAATATTAATGCCAGGTTTGGATTATTTAATAGGTCTGCACGCCTCGACAGCGCAAAAATGAAGGGGTTCCCTCACGGCACTTTAATGCAGAACAAAGTGACGGCATTTAAGCACAAAATTATGGAAGATTAATCTACAACAAAGAAAACAGTTCAAGAGGAAATATATTAGTTTTGAAAACAAACTTATTTGACATATGAAAACGTGTGCATTGATCAAATTCATTTCCAATGACAAAAGCGCTCGGCCTTCCTTTTTAACGCAAGCTCGTCATATAACTGCCACTAAACTTCTCAGCGGTGAAATAATATTTTCTGGCCTCAGATCAGTTTTCTGGCTCAGGTGTCCTGACAGGAGCGGAGAGCTGCTGATGCTGGACTTTAACGAAGGAAAATACTAGTTATACACTGCTGTCACTGGACTCCTTTTTTATTAATCAGTCCAAATCACAAAGCAGCAGGAGGAAGTGTAGATGGAGGATTTTTACATATCAGTATGTGGTGAACATTACTCCCCCTCTGTCCTCCAACTGGAGGTTATTTGGGGAGACTTCTCTTGTGTGAAGCCTGCCAGATCAGATCACTTACACTACAGTGTATCAGTGTCCACCTCAGTAGTTCAGTGTGTATAACACCCATATTTACCTTAGAGACTCAGCTTGAGTGCATGCATGGGTTTGGGACCACACAGCCTGGCATTTCTCTGCTGCAAGGCCTGACTTTATGGCATTGTGCTGCCAACCCAAACAGAGACAATTACCTGAAGTCACTAAGTTAGATTTCAAAATCAGCCCTCACATGATGAGTAGACAGAGCTACAATACTACAACGGATGCCTGGCTACCTTTTCAAATGGGTCACGCTGTGACATCAGCTCATGCTGCTCAGAGCAGGGGAAACATACAAAACACGAGCAGACAGGTAGACAAGAAATACAGAGATGGAGGCTAATAAATGAGCTTCCTGTTTGTTCTGCAACAAAGCTGCTTCACGCTGTCTCTGCAGCTGCAGCTGCAGCTTATAGGAGTTGGGTTCTCAGGGCAGGTCTGACCTGACTGTCTGTCTGTCTGCATGTCTGATTTATCACCACTCAGGGTGCAGCATGCCGCTGTACATTCCATAATTTATGTGTAAGAGAAGCTCCCTGATTTACTATGCTTGAGTACACACACACACACACACACACACACATTTATTTATGTGAGATTGGACATCGGTAGACATACACACATATGCAAATGCACACATGTGTGTGAACCCCCCCATCCCCACACCCCGCCAAAATCTCCATAATTCTTCTTGAGCTGTCAGGTGATAAAATTCATCTGACCTGGCTTTGAATGCGGTGGATTTTTAATTTGGATTTTGCAACATGATGCATAACGCACTCCACAACATAATAGTTGTGCAGTTGAGAAGAAGAGTTACTTCTCCCGTTTTTGTTGCTTAGTATCTGGAGGAAGAGCCAGGGAAGGTGAGGCAGATTTTTCTGGAGGTTAAAGTACTTGTTTTTCCAATGCAGTTTGGCAAGGCCTCAGCTGTAAAGCAGCATTCTCACTATCACATTTTTGGGCACATTTTCCTGACACTGACTGCATTTTTTTGCACAAACTCCACCTAATGGAGTTCTAAAAATCCTCCAGTTCTCCTCTTCCATCTGATTAAATCAATAAGAGATCACAGTTTGGACCTGGAATCAACTATTCACTGCCCTCCCTGAACAGTGAAGAATAATTTGCATGTTTATCATCTTCTTCTGCAGTAAATATGCACCAAACCCAGCTCTGCACACTTTCCCCTCTCACCTAATTCACACTCATTCCCTGCTACGTTAAAATCAAACAATCCACCCAGATTGTCGACTCTGAGGAGAATTCGGTGCAGCTTGTCCCTCGGGGACACATGGGAAAGCTTCATCACTGGGAATCTATATTGTTGTTTTGTTTGTCACACAGATTTGGGTGCACTTTTTTTTCTTTTTTTTGCGCAACAGACAGTTTACACCCGAAGGTGCAGACATGCCTTCTGCTTTTCATTCACTCCAAATAACCCCAGCTTTCCTGCGAGAGGCTGATTTAAGCGTGAAGAGACGCAAACAGGACGAGAGCTGCCATTGTAGCCTCACACACACACACACACACACACACGCGCGCGCACACACATACACAGAGGGCTGCGCGTAAATTGCAGAAGCCCACTTGAGATGCATGTTTCCCTTTGGCTTGTCAAATAGCCGTGCACCCTGCTGGGGCTAAGTCTTTGTTAGAGAGAGAAGGGGAGAGAGGGAGAGAAGCCAGCATCTCCTTCTTTTGAGCATTCTGTAGATGAGGTGCTTGTAAAATGGCACAAATGAAAATGCAGTTCCTTACTGCGCCTTATTACATATCACACTTGATTATGATGGATACATAATGAAAATCCTTATAGTCATATTGCTCATTATTTTCACAAATGTCTTCATTTGTCGCCCAGCTTAAAGGAATTTGCCGGTAAAGCTTAAAAGGTAAACAACAAGCAACAAACAGAAAAACATAAATTCTTATTACTTTCATAGTGTCTGTGAGGATATCTGTGTTTTTTTCTAATAATCTAAATTATAACATAATTTGCTTAACTATCATATTTTAAACCATCCATCCATCCACCAACCCAATTTTTTTAGTAGCTAAAAAATAAAATGTGTTTTTCCTCATAATTTTCCTTAAATGTTCCTTAATTTTCCTTACCTATAAATGATCCTTTGATAGCTTTTTTATTGTTGTTGTTAGAAATAGGACATAAATGCAACCTCAAAGGTGGAGTGTGTGTGCAGATGAATACAGGACAAGTTTCCAGATCCCAAAAAGGATGCCTGAACTCATTGCACACACTTTCACACCAATGACACTACATAGCACACACACACACACACACACACACACACACACACACACAATCCAACATATCCTGCATACCAGAGTGCTGGTTTGCTCAGCTGAGGCTTTGTAAGCTGTCTGTCTTCCCCCCTTTTTCTCTTTCTGTCTCTCTCTCTGTGTCTCTAGCTGCTAGGGGGAGCTCTCAGGCTGTCAGCGCCACACACGCTCTACCAATGAGAGGAGGATGTGCTCTGTGTGTGTGTGTGCGTGTGTGTTAATCAGATGACATCAGCGCTGAAAGACCACATTCACCTCTCTTAACTGTCAACAGCTGCACACCCCGCACTCGACTGTCTGCCTCTCCGTGGCACTTCTTATTTAGTGCATGCATGTCAATTCACAGCAGTGACTGACTGACACATTTTGTATGTGTGTGTGAGTGTGTGTGTGTGTGTGTGTGTGTGTGCATGCGCTGTTGTGTATTGATATGATTGGAGCTTTAATTTGAAGCTAATTCCTGTGTGTAAATGTTGCTGCATTAATTTTTTTCCTGTGGCTTCTTATTCAAATAGCTTTGTGTGACAAACATTTTGTTTAGTTTCAATAAAAATGACTAATTTTCTAAAAATTGATTTGATAATATAATGTTTAACACAAAGCAATTATTAATTTGTCACTAAATATTTATAAATGCAAGGTGTATTTTTTTCTTTCTTTCTTTTTTTTTAATAAAACAACCTTACCTCCTAATATCTACTAGGTCAGCAGTGATGCAGTAAGGGTTAAATTCAGTTAATATTCCCCCTTTCTATATATTTTCATCTATTTGGAACACCCAAATTTAAAAGCTTAAAATAATAACTGTAATGCCAAAATGAATATATGTGACTTCATTTCAAATATAATCTCTTCTAGATTCTGAAAATGGGCCTATTTTGCATGCGGCTAGAACAAAACCCCCAACCTTAACCATTACCCGAACCCTAGAGGAGTTAAAATTAAGATGTTAAAATACACCCCAAACTCAGCTGTGCTCTTTTGGAGATGAGCTACGGCAGGAACACAGTTGCTCTGCCTTATTTCTGAGCAGCGCTTATTTCCCACTACAGCATCTCCTGGGCAGGTGCCTCTGTGCTCAGGCACTGCTCTGATCTCTCCGTAACTCGCTGTAGCTGCTGTAGCATCAGACTTAAACAAACAATTAGAATTATTTGCACATTTGGCACTAGTCCACTCTTAATTGGCTCGATACGGTCGTCCAGACTTCAGCCAACGCACACACGATTTACCTTGAATTAGCTTTGAGGTAAACAGGTTAAACACAAGGTTAAACACATAGCTTAAACACAAAAAAATGGTCCTTTGAAGTAGACTTTATAAAATCAAAGTGAAATTTCATCTGTAAAAACTGTTTTTTGAGGCATTTTTTTTTCTTTTGTTTGATAGGTAGAAGGAGAGAGATGACAGGAAATGAGTGAAGATTGAAACTAGGGGACGTGATATGGTTTGCACCCTTTAACACCTGCCAACAAAGTGCTCCCATACAGTGTGAACATATCTAACATAAGTGAAAGTATGCTCTGAAATTCGAAATCTCAGTGAAGTTTGCAAGTAAATTAAATACATAAAAACACAGCACAAACACGACTCAGAGCTCTTTTAAAATTGTTTTCTCTTCACCCAGATATATATATATATTTTAAACTGACTTTGGATGGAAAGCCACTTCCTGTTTAGACGAAAGTGTTCTGAGGGCACATCTTAACTTTGACAGTCTCTGCGGTGGCTGATTATTTTCATCAGTTTTAGTCTTCCTTTCACCCTTCTGCTATCACCAACATCTAGGGTCCATCACGCATCATACTATATGTGAGAGTTCTCTTTGCAGCATCTCTGCATCCAGCAGCAGGATGAGCTCAATTTTATTTACAAATGAAAGTAATTCTTGCAAAAATAAATAAAAAGCTCCTAATCTTAGACAGATAAGCT
Organism: Paratilapia polleni; assembly: GCA_015106735.1. Taxonomy (NCBI): domain Eukaryota; kingdom Metazoa; phylum Chordata; class Actinopteri; order Cichliformes; family Cichlidae; genus Paratilapia; species Paratilapia polleni. The sequence continues at coordinate 21,397 of VUQI01061680.1, forward strand.
GTGCGATCCAGTAGTGTGTACACGTGTGTGAGTGTGAGTGTGTGTGTTCATGCACAGTAACTGTGTGGATAAATGTTGAGTTGTGACTATAGTTTATTAGTTGACGAGTGAGTGACATGCTGGCAGTTTTGAGTGCATGCCGTGAGGAGTGTGTGAGGCCTTTGCTCTGTGTGTGTGTGTGAGTGTAATGTTCAGTCTCAGCCACAAACATTATATCTTGATTTAAGAGTGGGTGTGTGTGTATGAGAGTGTGTTGGAGGAAATGGCAAAAAAACACAGAAGCCAAGTTGAGTTTTGATCAAGGCTTTCATTTTTTTTAAAATGGTAAATGGACTGGTACTTATATAGCACTTTTCTACTCAGTTTTGAGTACTCAAAGTGCTTTATACTACATGCCACATTCACCCAGTCATCCACACGTTCATACAGCACTTTATACTTAAGCGCTTAGCTAACATTCACACACGTTGTGGGGTTCAGTATCTTGCCCAAGGATGCTTTGGCATGCAGACTAGGGGAGCTAGGGATCGAACCACTGACCTTAGTAGACGACCCGCTCTACCTCCTGAGCCACAGCCGCCCCACAAGCTTACAGCACCTAGTATTCCCAGGTGAAGTTAAAGTTTGAGTCCAGACTCCCTACGCGTGTGCATGCATGCACAGAGAACAGAACCAGATATCGTTACCACTGGTCTTAACTGGCAGAATCTTTCTTGTCCTGGGAGCAATTTACATGCTTTTTTCCCCCATCAGCCTAACTGTGGAACCTTATGATGGCAGAGTTAAAAGTAAAATCATTAAAACAGCTCTCGAACAAATATTTGATTGGCATCTGGCCACTAATGTGCTATCCCATTTGTGTGAATATTATGTGTGTGAAAGATTTAGATGGATTTACAGCACGTATTCAGTGATAGGTGGCAAAATAGAGGGAAACAAACCCCAGAGATGATCGCCTGCTGGGGGAAAACATTATCTCTGAACAGCCCTTTTTGGCCTTAAGAGAACAGAAATGTTGGATTTCAGCTCTGCAAAAACCTGCTGCTTTAACTTCTTAACATACATCAGGTCACTAGCGACTCATCTAGGTTTAAGGTTAGGGTTTGGTTAATACCCAACTCTTTTTATAGACTTGCAGAAAAACTATCATTCCAAAATGTTTTTGAGTTGAAATGTAACATCATTTAGTTTCTGAAATTTGCCTTTTTACCATGTGGCTAAAACAAAACCTTAAACCCTAACCCTATAGACAGGATACCTGGTGGATGTTAAGAGGGTAGACCTTCTGCTCACACTGTAGTTGGTTTTTCAAGTCATTCATATAAGATGCTCCTTTTCCATCATCTTTTGTTAAGCGATATCTTTATAGCACTCTTGCATGATTCGAGCGAGCCTTATTAGGTAAAATCAGGCTGAAGTGACCTGAAGTGAGTCTTTTGCGCACACTTTCAACTTCACTGGACATTTGGGGGTTTTGCCACAGTTTTTCCTGAGGCAGACTTGAGCAGATGTGTTACTTACTTATATTTATGAGAACCAAACATTTGTGCGTTCTCCGTGTGAATGTGTAGTAAAATATTTGCGGTTACTAGAGAATCAGATCCTGTTCTTGTTGATCAGTTCATCTCTCTCTCTCTCTCTCTCTCTCTGTCTCTAAAACATACACAGGAAGTCAACTGTGCATTTGAAGTCTGTCTTTTTTTTATATCATATCACTATAATAATTAATGTCTCAGATGAAGTGGAGTTTGTGGGGGTCACTGTACGTGTGGCTTGGATTTCTTCCAGGTCATCTCACTGGCTTTATTCTCTCTAATGTTTAATACTGGGGAAACATACTACCACTGTACATGGCTGTTCAGGACAGATGGCTGCAGCCTGCAGGACACACACACACACACACACACACACACACACACACACACACACACACGTGCAATGCATATGTCCCTGGGCATCCAGGAGGTGCACAGACAGACATGTTACAACATGCAATGCGTGCAACACATACACACACATGCAGAGGTAGCAGGGCAGTTTGTGTGTGGTGATGTGGGCTGACAAAGCTTCGATGTTGTACACCTGCTGACACACAAAGGTTCCTTAAGGTATAAAGAGTGAACCAAATATACAGAAATGCATTTGTTTATATTTACAAAATATTGTTTTATATATGCTTTTAAATGATTGGTGTTAAAGGCAGAGGGTTGTGTATTTAAAAGCAGACCCAAAGCAGGTATATGGTGGAGTGGGGTGGGGTGTTCCATCTGGAGCCTTCATCTGCATTTGACATCCCAAATCTGTTTGCATTTCTAATGTGGAGGCTGAGACAAATGGCCAACCTGCTGCTAATCCATCATCTTGTATTAGAGAGAGACGGAGAAAGGTGATGGTGAGGAGTTTGCTCTTCATCATCATCGTCGTCATTCCCACTCCCTTTTACCACAGTGGGTCAGTTCTTTTCTCCACCCCCTTTCAGACCTTCTCATTCCTTTCGGAGACATCCCTCACTTATAAAGCTCGTTCATAAAGCTGTTTGCATTTGTTTTCACCACACATCTGCTCTCTGACAAAATATGTCTGTTCATTTACAAACACTGAAAAAATATTGGAAGTCTTTATCAGCATCTTACTTAAATCGACTAATGTGAATAACCTTAATGTACACCATGCATACATTGGTAGATATTTGCAGGCCAATGAGATACTGCAAGTAGATGTTGCGTTATTTAACCTCCTAACCTCTTAACATCCACAGGGTCTCTGGCAACCCATTTTGGGTCAGGCTAGGGTTTTAGCCACATGCTAAACAAGCACATTCTCAGAAACTACAAGCTGTTATTTTTCAACTGAAGTGTCACACATGCACTTTGACCTTGCAGTTCTTCTTTCATGAGTTTTTCCATTTAGGTATGTCAAATAGGCAAAAATTCCATAAAAACAGGTGGATATTGACACAACTCTACCCCTAACCCTAAGAAGTGTTTAGTATAAAGCCATGACACGAATGCTTCTTCTCACTTTTTAAAACTTCTTCTTTTCCTTCTTTTCTCTCAGAGGTGTCATTAAATTAACAAGACTGAATAAAAGTCTCTGTACACTACAAACATATCAGGTGTATACTGTGTACTTGTTTTAGCTGGACATCCTTGAAGAATAGATTGAAAAAGTCTGCCTTGGCAGAATGCATTCATTTTGTTGGTTCACGTAAAAAGTAAAAGAAGTAGTTTGTGAAGTGTGTTTGAGATGGGAGCTCAAATCCTGCTTCTTGGACTTTCAGATGTCTGTAAGTCTGGCAAATTCCTGTGTAAAGGCTTTGTGAAAGTTGGGTTGTCCATTTAGAAAGTTACAAAACTGTCAGACAAGACCCTACGCCTTCTGATACGCATGGGTTTCTGCCAGTATATTAACTTGTATATTAAGTTGTAAATTGTTAAGTTAGCTAATGTATCTTATTAGCCTACTGTTCTCATTATCCATTTTTACACAAACAGCTTGAAAAAAAAAACAATAAAGAAGTTTTAAAAAGGGGAAAAAGGGCCAGGCAAATGTTATGACTTAAAACTACTTTACCTGCTCAGCTAATATCCATCCACTTCTGCTGGCATATCAGGGTAGGCTAAATCATGTCTGTGATTTGTTTTTTTCCCCGTGTGCAAAGCTGCACATATATGGAGCTCAACTGTTCTGTCTGTGCCACTGCACAATTAGCATTCCGCTTTAGAAGGTGAATAGCACTACACGAATCTGCCACCAGGTCTAACACCTTTTTCTGGTGGAAACCCTGTACACCAGGCACTTTGAAGGATCTTACGACCTGTACTTAAAAGCTTGTGATAGTCAGTGTATTTTGCATGTTGATCATACTGCCAAATTCTGTTTTACATTTACAGTAGCCCAGGTGACAACATTCCAAGAGCAGCTCTTTTGGTGTGTTGCTCACAGGCTCCTATCAATGTAATTACATGTTTGCATCTTTGTCCTGTATAGAATTCAACCTCTGATGAGTAAACATACATCCAGGCTATCTTTGACATGTCTCTTCTGTTTTTCTTCTTGTACAGCGGAGGTTGAGCATCCAGATGGCGCTCTGCTCTCCGACTCCCTACCCCCCCACCCACTTAGCCTGCCCTCCCATCCACTTGGCCTACCTCCCCACCCTTTGGACCCCAGCTTGGCGCACGCCCTGCCACCTGGCCTCCACTCTGACCACGACCTGCTGACCTGTGGCCAGTGCCAGATGACTTTCCCGCTGGGCGACATACTCCTCTTCATTGAGCACAAGAAGAAACAGTGCCAAACACCGCTGCTGGCCAATGGCTGCTATGACAAGATGAACGACCGAGGAGGAGGACAAGGAGGGAGTCCAACACTGCAGAGCCTTCATCACTATGCCCAGAGGGTAGAGCTAAGAAAGGTACTGGAGCCGGTGGAGATCGGCATCCAGGTGACACCAGAGGAGGATGAGGAGGTGGGAGGAGGAGAAGGAGGTGAAAGAGGAGAGAAGACACCAACCAAAGGAATTTGCCCGAAGCAGGAAACCACATCATCAGGTAGGCATGACAGACACACACTCTTAAAGAAAGAGTCCAGCATTTTGGGAAACACACCTTCTTTCTGAACATTACTTAGGGATACCAATGTCAGTCTTATGTCTAATTAAATTAAATTAATTAATTCAATTCAGTTCAATTCAGTTTTATTTAGACAGCACTGACAGTTGTCTCAAGGTGCTTTATATTGTAAGGTAAATACCTACAATACCAGAGAGAAAACTCCAATATTAGAGAGAAAATCCCAACAATCACACAGTATATCAAGCACTTGATGAAGGTGGAAAGGAAGAACTCCCTTTGAACAGGAAGTAACTTCTGGCAGAGTATTAAGAACAGAGACTGAGACAGGACTTTGATAACCCAGATTAACATTAAACCTGAACATTTCCAAAGTTTAGAAAATCTCTGAAACAGTTGGAACAAGATGCACCTGTACAATGGCAGAAATGTGAAAGAGAAAATGTGATGCAAAAATACCTCTAAAAAAAGAGGCCAGAAATATAATAAATTTCTTAAATGAGAGGATTTTAATATCATGAATGGGAACATCTACATTTAAGGGATCCCCTTCAAACATTCTGCAGTGGTAATCCAATACTGTGCCTCTTAGGCTGCAATATCCATGTCCCTGAGTCACTTGCCAAAATATTCAGCGACTTTTCAGAGTGATCATCCAAGATCCTTCTTTCTTCATCTTAACAGATAAAGTCTGATATTTTAAGATGTTAAAGGTTTGTTTAGACAGACATTTTTAATGACATTTTGATTTAAGGCGAGATCAGTGTGGCAAGCATGTCCACTTTTTGACAAAATTACTGTCCTTCATTTGCTGTATTATTGTGCAGGGTTGTCAGCTATAGTGCATGTTGCCAGATTCAGTTGGTGAGTGCAGGCTTAGGTTTAGTTTCTTGTGTGAGAATTAAAGTGTCAAATCTAACATCCTACCTTGACAATACAGACAGTTCTATGATGGTTTATACACCCATTTCACGCTTAGTTCCAGCCTAAGCTCAACTCTTTTACCTTTTCTTTGTTGCAAGTCAGACCAACAAGATGTAGTATATTTATCAGTGATCTTTAGAGGTGTGGGTAGGCTAGCCCCTCTGACTCATATAGTTAAAAGAAGATTGGTCATTCCATCTGTAGTAACTTATATTTGGTGGCATTGCACACACGTAAATTAGGCATCACTGACAACAGGCATGATATTGATTAAGTCAGAAACATCATAAAAAGGAGGAGCTGGGGTGGAGATGGATTTCAATGGCTTACAGATGAGAATCTGTACTTTAATTTATCACTTGGATGCATAGAAGGATATCTACTGAACCATCATCTGATTTTGGTTGGCACTGAAATCAGCTCATCTGCTGGGATTCTAGCTGAGCTTGACTTTGTGGCCTGCCTGATCCTGGAATTAACAGTTATTTTTATCGGGATACGTTATCAGGATACTGACATCCAATCCATGGGTCTTTGCATCTAAACCTGGTATTACAATGTATTCTTGCCATCTCAAAGATGCCTACAGTTTGATCCAGCCTCAGTGGAAATTAGTTAGAAGTCACTGATTGATTTAACAAACATGGTCAGGCATGGTCATTTGATGCAGTGCTGCTGCTTTGGCTAAGCTAATGTTATTGCTTCTAGCTGTCATCGGGCAAGTTGAGTTAGAACTTAAAGGCAGAGTCAGGTGAACTTTTCACTAACGTGATACTGACCCTGGTACTAACATGCATGTTAGCCTCTCATGGAAACAGTGCATCTTTCAGGAAAAAAGGTAATAGTTTTCCCAAAATGTTGAACTATTTCATTCCAAAGAAAGGATTTTGGAAAGTAACAAACCTGCAGTTTTTCCATCAATTTAAATATATTTCACTTTCTTTTACTAACTCTGCAACTCCATGTACACACATAAATTTGTTGTTTTACTTTTTGTGGAGGGGTCCTCTCATGCAAGAGAGAAAGAGAGATGTTCATTTCGTTAGAGGACACAGACAACAGAGGGAGGGAGAGACGAGAAAGAGGGGCAAGACAGGCACATTACCCACTCAAAGCTCTAAACCCCCTCAAGGACTCGGCTAGTTGAAACAAATTGTGCAAAACGTGACAGAGAGACTCACCCCGACTTTCATGGAGAAATCCAGCCTGAGCCATCTGCTTAAAAAGGTGAAAAGCTCATTAAAATTCAAATAAGCAAAGCCAGGAAAAAAAACACCATGAGAGGAGAAGTAGAAGGAGGAAAGACAGAAAGAGGGATTAAAAAGAGGCTAGTTTCTCCCCCATTCAGTGAGGTAAAGAGGCAGTTTAGCAGGAGAGCATCTGTGGGGGGAAGAGCACCAGCAGTTATCACTCAAACCAGTCAAGACACACGTAAAGAAGCCAGAGGAAAAAGCAGAATATTCCAGTTGGCAACAGTAACTCTGTCCTGCTTTCCTAGAAGTCAGCGTTAGCAGATCTAAGAGTCTGCAGCTCAGTCCTCGACTGCAAGTAGTCACCAACAACGAGTGAGTACTACAATCGCCCACGTCAGTGGCTGAAATGCAGTGAGAGCATCTTAACATGAACTTTGACATTGAAAGTATTACAGATGAGAAAAGACTGCACTGTATGTCATCATTCAGTATTTTAGCAAAGTAAATTTTAATGGTTAGCATTGCTATGTTAAATCCATAATGCACTTGCAGAATGAATAAATAATAAAAGTCTCTGATGGATTTCCTATTAACCTATACATAGATGATGCTTCATATATGCCTCGCAAATTTCACCAACTGTATGTAGACCTGCACATTGAGCAAGCTGATTGGTGGATTTAGGTTTCGTATATCCAAGAAAGAAGTTAACACACAAACATATCTAAAAGATTAGGAGTGTAATCGCAAACTACCCCTGACATCAACACCAATCCCATACTGTTCAGATAAAGTGAGGTGTAAGCTAAAATAAAATAAAACAAAACACAAGTAGAAATGCAAGGTTTAGTGAAGTTTCAGTGCAGTGTCCCCTGAGCAAACAGACAAAATTTTAGTAAAGATTGTAATTTCTTTTGGTTTTCTTTTCACACCTTCAAAGTAAATCATAACAGACGGGTTCTGGACAACCTGAGAGGTTTCTAAATGTACAAATTGATGTATAATATATAATATTTTCTTTTTATTTTAAAATTAACTTAAAGTTGATTAGAAATCATGTGATCAGCATTCATTATACATCAAATCAGACCTGTTGTCTTAACCTTTAGAAATGCCAAATTTGTTATTTTTATACATATAAACATATGAGTATATAGCAGTACATTAGAACCCAGCATAAAGTATGCCCAACATTATAACATGACAAAGAGAATACTTCTCAGCAGCACACAAATGTGCATGTCCTCTATACCTGTCTTTGGAAGTGTGGTTCAGTTAAACTATTTTGTTTTTCATTTCTTGGGATGCAGACACCAATAATTTTTATAACACCCTCTCAAAAGGTATATGTAAAATCATTATGCCATTTGAATGGAAACATGAGTAGATTCATCAACAGCAGCATTCTAAATTTAGGAGAACATATTGGCTCATAGCCATGTGAGGAAATGCACTCACAGGTAACCCTCCTGCCTGTGTTTTCCCGTTCATTGTGCAGGAGCAGGACAGAGCCCCTCTGAATGTATCAGTCTGTGGTTTTGCCGACGTTGTAAACACTGTGTTTTGGGCCTGAACTTCATCAATATTTTACCAGGCTGTTACAACTCTCCCTGGCAGCCGTGCATTGCTGCTGTGCACAGCACAGCCACCTGTACCTCTGAAAGCTCCGTACTTATATCTGGAACTGCGCTCCAGCTTCGCATTTAATACGACAGTCTGAACTGTAGGGTGCAAATAGCTTCAGTACAGTCCCAGAATGTGTGCAGAGCTGCGCTCAAGCATGTGTGCTAATTGAGTGGCGTTGGTCACGCTATTAGGTTGGCATTATTCATATTTATGTGCATAAATATATATTTCCCCCCTGCGTTTAAATGCTTGCAATATATCTAACTGCAATCCTCCCGTGAAATCAACCCCACATGTGCTGCGTTGGAAGACTGGAAATTGTAATTGCACAATATTTCTTTATAACAGAAAGTGCAATAATTTTCACATTAGAAGCAAAAACATATTAGTGGCTCAATTGGACGTGCACTGCGGCAACTGTAAACTATATTGCTCCAATAACATTTTATGTTTCAAAATTACCCTTGGTGTTTCACAATTTCCACATGAAATATGTCCAACTAGCACCTTATTAACACGAACAGAGGACAGAGTGGTTTATTAATCAAGCTGGAGTTTAATTTGGAGAGAGCACACTCAGCCCCTCTCGTGATCACTGGGGGATTGAAATGTGGCAGGTGGAATTTTCTCTTTGTAACTCAGACCGAGTTTCTCCTTCACTACATTTTTTTAGCACCTTTCATTACCTGGTGAAAGAGGGGGAAAAGAGAAAGAGACGTAGGAAAGGAAGTGAGAGAGAGGGAGAGAGAAAGATGGGAAAACTGATCAGGGACACGACGGACGACAACGCTTCGTAATTGGCTCCCAGCAGGTCAAACTACTCCTTTATTCTCAAGGTTTTTCACTTCCATTTGTTCTCCATGTGAAATGGAACACGCACATATTCACACACTTACATGAGCATCATGCCAAGATTTTTTTAACCCCTAAATTAGAAGAGGTGTTCCTGCTCTGCTGCTGGTGGTTTTTTCCTTTTCCCTCTCTCCATCTGTCAGGTAGCGGAGCACAGACAGAAACAGAGCACCTCGCTTTTTATTCCGTTTGTGCAACTTAGACTTGATATTGTGCTGAAAGATTACAAACGGTGGTTTTAGTTCATATAAATAGTGACTGTTTAGTGGTGTTCTTGTGCTGTTTCGACTTTTTTTTTTTTTTTTTTGTTTTTTGTTTTTTTTTTTTTTAGGAAGTTTTTTTTCCTAAAAAATTTTTTATACAT
>VUQI01061680.1:30949-67041 GCA_015106735.1 Paratilapia polleni
CGGGATAAGAATGTGTTAAACATTTAAAACATTTAAGAAAAACAACAACTCCAGGCCAACTTTATCCCTGACCTGTCTGGTCTAAAAAAAGGTTTAATCTAGTCAGAAGTTTTTACAAGTTTTTTTTTTTTTTTTTTTTTTTTATTTTTTTTTTTTTTTTTTTTTTTTTTTTTTTTTTTTTTTTTTGTTTTTTGTTTTTTGTTTCTACAGGAAGGTCTCATTCCAAAAAAATCTCACACATATACACTATATTTGCATGATAATGCAATTTGGAAACACTCTGTGGTCAAAAGGAAAAGTTGGAACATTGGTGTAATTTATCAAAATGGTGTCGCCCAGAATCTTCCTGGGTTATAGTACCCTCACTGAAAGAAGAACTTCCTCCTGTTTAAATGTTGAAAAAAAGAATTTTTGATTTTTTGCTTAAATGAAGTTTCTATCGGTTTTTGGGCTTTGGAGCTTAGGTGGTAATCAACAGCTAACTGACGCTTCATCAAGGCAACAACTGCTTGCGTCTGATTTTATAACCATGATGAACTCACTATACATGAGTTAAAGACAGTGGCTGTGCTGTGATTTTACATATAAAAAGATCATGCACAGATAAAGTAAGAAGCAACAGAAGTTCTCTTACTTTTTGCTCCCTCACTGTGCACCTCAGCTCTCTGCTCACTCGTACAATCAGCACAGCAAAGAGAGAGAGCAGTCAGCTTGCTTGCACAGCGGACACAGCTCACAGAAAGAGGAGCATTTCTCTTGAGTCTTAACTGTTCTTTTCTAGCCATCGTCTAAACATTCCCAACAAGAAATGCCACCTGAGTAACCAGTGCCCCCCCAGTTCTCTGAACAGACACACTGCAAACAGCTAACTAAATGTATTTGATGTGCGCAGTCATATGCTAACTTTAAACATTAAAACTTAAGGAATCCCTGCGCTAACAAGCTAAATAAAGCTGACAACAATAAGGTGAACCACCCAACAAATAGTTGAGTATTTGGGTACAGCCCTAGTTTCTTATATGTTAGCAGGGATACATTGAAATCAACCTTACTGCACATTAACTAAACAATCAATCTTTTGTCGGCTTTGTAGAAGAGAGGTACAGATTGATTTTAACTGGCAACCCTGAGGTCACGTACCCTCCAGACTTTCTCAGCTGACTGGTAGTGAGGTCTGCTGACAGCTTCACAGAGGTTCAACACCGACAGTTTGGATCAGAGAAAGAGAAGGAAACCTGCCATTTTTACTATAAGGAATTCACACTTATCACCGAGGAGTGTTTAACACCACCTGACACAGTGCTGTGCAGCCCTTAAAGCCTTGTCAACTAGGGTTTAATTCAGGCATTTAACTAAGTCCAGTTGGAGTGGAGAGGAACGCACACACACACACACACACACACACACACGTGTAGAGGAGTGAGTAGTCTTGACAAACTCAGATATGATGACACCTTTTTAATCTGAGAGAGTCATTTGACAGGCTCTGTGTGTGTGTGTGTGTGTGTGTGTGTGTGTGTGTGTGTGTGGGGAGGGCTCTTCTGACAGAAGTGTTTCTCAAAACTGCATTGAGGTATCCCTCTGCATTTTATCCCTGAGCTGTCCTCCTGCAGGGGCGTTCTGAGGGGCAGTTAGTGATACAAGCCAATTCTCAGTTTTACTTTGCACATTTCTTTGGAGAATTTATATCTGTAATTAAAAAATGGAAATTGAGATTTATATTTTGTCGCCTTTATTTTCGTGACAAAGAAAGAAATGCATTATTTATATCACTGGAGGGGTGCGTTAGTTGTGTAAATGTTTTCAAGGGGAGGTTAAAAAAATGAAATTGCATCACATAGAAAGTTATTATTTTTAGGAACAGTGGGTGATTGTTTTACTTTAATTGTGATAGCCTATGTAGTCCTCATACTCTAACCTTCTGCCCACTTTTTTAGTTTAAAAAGTTCCAATGAGGTTTCAAATCCTGGTTTTGCAGGCCAACATGTTCCACTGAAGCGGTGATGCTCAATCGGCTGCATTCAGAGAATTTAATTAAATTTACTCAGCCCCAATTTGAATTTATTTTTGGATGTCACACAAAGACAAATAATATGGAAGCGCTCCAGCGTAGTCGCCTGTTCTTCATTAATTAATTACGCAACCCCTTATGCAATGTAGCTGGGAGGACTTTGGTGTATCAGAGAATCATCTTCCCCGGTTTCCAAATATCGGTTCTTTCGTAGGGGTTAGCGGCACAGTGTTTGTTTACATGTGTGTGAAAGCAATCAAAACTAGAAATATGCTAAGAAGAGGGTGTGTGCATGCATTAGAGAGCAGAGAGTGTGTGTGTTTGCACATGTTTGTTTACATGAAAGAGACTACGAAAGGCAGAGAAAGATAGAAAATGTGTATGTAAGTGGATATTTAGGTCTTTTATCTGCTACTGGCAGATAAACAGGAAAGGATGGAGCTCTCAAATGATTTCCTCTTCCTCTAAAAAGTGATTTCGTGTTCCTCAAAAAATCCCCTCTGTTTACATCTGTCCATCAGTGAGACATATTGACAGCAGACAGTGTTATGAAAACAAAATTGTAAACTAGCAGGAGTGCCCATCTTTCCATGTCACGCCGACTGTTTAAATCACCGGAGCTATCTTTGTGGTGGATCTAAAACATGCAAATAATCTTTAACCGATTTCTCCAAATGGCTTATGCAACACAATTTATTATTTGCAGCCAAACAATTTCACTGACGTTCTAAAAGTACAATAGTTTTTGTATTGGTTTGATTATATCCGTGCTGGAAGCAGCAATCGGAAAACAAAATGCAGCAAGCAATGAGGAGAACGTTCAAATTTTGGGCTACTTGGAAACCTGTTTAAGCCTTTTCACAGCTTGGCTCACCACTACATGGGATTCATGTTTTCAGTTACATGATTGCTGCTGGATGGTTGTTTCATATTCACAAGTTTGGAAAAAACTGCAGGAATAAAGAATAATGTATGAATACCCCCAAACCAAGCATGTGTGGAAATAAAGTCATGATCTTGTGGCCAGCATAATATCGATTGTTCAAGGTTGTTTAGGTTTAGCTATACCATGGGTTCTGCTTCAAAGCTGCAAAGTTTTGGCTTGCAACCTTAACATCATAATAGCTTCCTCAGTGTTTACTGAGATGGAACAAGTTTCCTCATATGTTGCCAGGCACAAATTTTATGCCTTAATGTCTTCCTGGTGGCAATCCAAATTAAATGGGTAATGTTTGAATTGCATCTTACTAAGCTAATGGTCTTTCATTTTCTTATTGAGGTTCATCATTGTGGTAGGTAGCTCAGGGGTTTTGGGAGCCTGATTTGAAGCCGTTAGGCTGGAAACATTAGTTAGAAGGTTGCACATTGTCTGAAGTGTCTTGCTCAAACATGTTACTTAAAGTGGCTTTTTCTATCCTGACAGAGATTTAGCTGAGTGTGTTGCTTCACAACTATTTTGGCCATTCTTCAGTAATGTCAAGCTCACAAAGTTGCTTTACTTTCATTCTTCTTTTGCTTGTCACTCAGCAGCTTCTATGAACCATTCGGGAGCTCAGCGCTTCGCTCTGTGGCAATTTTGCAATAACTGCTGAGCGAGGTAAAGAGAAATTTAGTCCAACTGCAGCCAATGCTGTATTTCCAAACCTGTTGTTTCAGTGCATGCTTCCACACACTCCAGACCACAGATTTCTCCTATGGGGATCAGTAGTGTAAATCATTCTGTGTGTCTGTGTTGTCTCGATTTTGTCCCATAGGGAAAGCTGCTTGACGCCAGTAAGCCCAGAGTCTTGTCCCCTCGTCCAGGCCTTCCTGGCTGAGTGTCCAGGCCGCCTGTTCCTGGGCCACGCCCAAACACAGCTAAAGACCGGCCTGCAGACCCAGGAGAGACACCTCTTCCTCTTCACTGACACACTCCTCATCGCTAAGGCCAAGTAAGTTTCTCCCAGGAGGAATGAAGCAGTGTGTGTTTATGCGGTTGTGAGACGGAAACAGAAAAAAACGGAGACAGAGTGACATAAACAGGAAAAAATCAGGACAAAGTGCCATGGAGCAACATTTCATCATTTTTAGTTCTTTCTCCACTATTCATAGCAAAAGACAATTTGTAGAGGATGGAGTTTCCATCTATTCCTCTTAACATAGTCTCCTGCTTCTTTTACTACTTCGTCCTTCATTTTTCCCTAGCATATAATTATTTCCCAGCCAATTAAATCCATATGAAGCCTGGCTCAGATCAAAGCCACACTGGCTCGCCTTGGGCCTAAAGTATGGGCCTTCCCGCCCACAAAACTACGCAACACAAGTGCATTCAAAAATAGAAACTCAACGACCACATAGACAGTTTTGAAGTCTGCACACACACTTGCTCATAGAAACACACAAGCTCTGTGTACTTACAGTATGTACTTACTGTACACACAAACCCCTCAGTGCAGATACAGCAGGATGTCTGTGGTCTGTCCTGGGAGTCATGTGCCAGTGGGCGGAGCTGACCCTTTCAGCAGAGAGCGTGTATGCTATAATTGGCTTTAATACATTGTGGCTGAACCCATGGTGAGTTAGAGGAATGCGTATTGGTGTGTATGTGTTGGAAAGATAGCAATGCCAAGAGGGGGAAAAAAAAGTTCAGTGATGTGTTTGCGTGTATGCCTTCATATCCATAAAGCAGGGAGAGTGTGTTTGTTTGCCAAATGTATGCATTTGGATCTTCTCCCTCAATAATTACAGATGCTGTGGCATATAAATACATGTCTGCTGAGTGTGCCTGTGTTTAACATCTGCAAATAGCTGAATCTTTTAATATTTTGCTTCTATACTAAGTATTTTTTTTTTTAAAGATTGCCATATGTCAGAGGTTTATGGAGATAGGTTATTTAAAGAAAAGTCCATCAGATTCCACATTTAAGGAGATCCCAAAAAGTTCCTTGTGGAATGCTTTGAAACCTTGAAGCCACTTAAAAAAACATTTACTGTAGGGGGGAGAACAGAGCTAAAATAAGAATTCAATTAAATGATTAGTAGATGGATATGAACAATTATGATAATTAATGAGTAATTAAAATTTATATAGGAAAATGTTAGCTGTGCTTTAGACTGTTGGTTCAAGAAAATAAGGGATTTGGACCTGTTGAGCTGTGGGAAATTGTTAATACAGCACACTGTTTTGTTTTGCAGGTCTCCTACTCATTTCAAGGTAAAGGCTCAGGTGCGAGTGTGTGAGATGTGGACAGCTAACTGCATGGAGGAAGTGTGTGAAGGAAGCACAAACCCTGAGAGGAGCTTCGTTATGGGCTGGCCCACCTACAACTGTGTGGCCACCTTCAGGTATAAACTTGCACACACAGTACTGCATAAATGGTTCACATTTGCGAAGAGGAATGCCTGGAAGGTGTAGCTATATTTTTCTTAGATTGTCTTGATTCGATCAAACAGGAGAAACTCGGGGTAACTTAATTTCCTCTTATATAACTTTGTTCGGCGCATCTACATGTATTGCATGGAAAGTATTCATGGACAGGATTAACCAGCTACTCCGAGTATTTCTGGAAGAGTACACAACGTTCTGAGGTGCAGATGTACAATATAGCAGGGAACTAAAAATAACAAACAAAAAACAACACAACCACAAAATCCATAAATCCTTAAGCATGAAGGCAGTTTGCAGTCATAAAGATACTCAAACAATTCTCAGAAAAACTAGAGTAAACAACCACACACAGGCCCGAACATGCAGCACATACAAATGCATTCAAACATACTGTGCTGTATATTTGCACCTGCCTTAAAAGCATCTACATATTTGTACTGATTCACAAACATGCCCATTATATTTTCCATCGAGAGGAATCCAGTCATAGCTGTGGGTGAAGTCTGCGGTTTTAAACAGCAGGAGTTGCATAACAAAGCAAGAGAGACACTTTACTTTTCCTCTGATTATGTTTTATAACTTTATTTATTACTTTTTAGCTCTGAAGACACCAAGGACAAGTGGTTGGTGCTCATCAAC
Source organism: Paratilapia polleni (assembly GCA_015106735.1). Lineage (NCBI taxonomy): Eukaryota > Metazoa > Chordata > Actinopteri > Cichliformes > Cichlidae > Paratilapia > Paratilapia polleni. The sequence goes on from VUQI01061680.1 coordinate 36,967, forward strand.
AGGTAACGTGTTGGTTAAATGTTCTTTTCCTTAGGCCATAATGGCTTTGTTTAGTTTCTAGCTCTTGCTTGCAAATCAAATTTCCCTTATGGGGTGGAAAGGAGTTGATTTTGATGAATTAAATGAAGCCAGCTCAGCATGACTGAGAATAAAGTATAGATGAATGAAAATTAACTGATCTGGCAGAAGATGTGACATGAATTTAGAAGAAGAAGACAAGAGCTGAACTAAATGATGAAGATAGTCCAGCAAATGTTTTTAATCCAGTGTTTTGTATTTACAGATGAATTAATAACTTATATTAAAATAATTCTTATGAGAACACTGACCTCCTTCCTCCTTTGTGTTTTTCACTAAACTCAGTCGGATAAATGAGGGAAAAGAGAAGGACGACCCAAAGACCATTCCTGTGAAAATCTTTGCAAAGGATATTGGAAATTGTGCATACGTAAGTTTCCCTTCTTTACCGCTCTGAGTTTTCATTGCTTCTGTCAGCACAAAAATAGCTATTTGGGTAATTAATAACATCTCTCGCAGTACTATAACTTATGTATCACACAAACAACTACACATTTCCATGATGTTTCCAAAATGTTTCCACCAGGCCAAGACACTTGCGGTCAGCAACACTGACAGCACCATTGAAGTCATCCGCATGGCTCTGCTGCAGTTTGGCATATCAGTAAGTAACCAAAGACCACTGCTGATACTAAGCTCAGTATCTAGTGATTGGTGATCACTAGACATTAAAATTTGTCATGGGGTAATGCAAAAATCTAAGGCCAATTTAGGCTTTTAGTAACGTAACTTTTGGGATTCTCAGTCGTTTTGTGAAACGGTGTAAAAACTGATGTCTAAAGTGGAGCTGGTGTGCACAGCATTTGCTGTAGGTGTCAGACCAATCTGTACTGAAACAGCGTTTACTGAGTGGTTTCTTTTTTACACGACAGACATGTATAATCTTGTTAAACCCGATTCTCTTTCTCTCTGTTTAGGGTTGCGTTAAAGACCACCGGTTGTGGGTGAGTTCCAGTAAGGATGACCCTCCATATCCACTTATTGGTGAGCCCTGTTGACATTACTGTGTAAAACCTTGTTAAAACACTATGATAAAAATACTTTAAAGCAGTCATATAATACTCCATTTTTAACAAGTTTTTATAAGTCTCATATCCCCCTCGAATGGTTCAGCTCAAATTATAAGACAGAACTGTATTTTGGTTTTGGCCCCCCATTCCAAACAGAGTGTTCCAGTGTCTGTAGCTTTAAATCCAACTAAGCTGCTGCTGCCCACGCCCTTTTAGGTAGATCTCTGTGAATGAATGACCGAAGCAGCCAGTGGGAGCAGTAGCCCATTCAGGTAGCAGACGGAGACACGATGTTGCTTCTGTCGTTCTCTCTGAGTGATCATTTTAGACGTAAATGAGGCCAAATCACAGCACACCGTAACTTACTGTATACGTATGTCAGATGACATCATGGTCATGAAATCAGGATTTTAGCAATGCAGAGGTGCGGCTTGGAAAAGGGATTCTAAGTCACTCCTGGTTAACACGCGCTGCCTTTCAGTCACTACTTCATAGTCATGGTGTTGTCTGACAGCAGAGACAGAAAGGTATGCAAACAAGCGCAGCTCTGTTGGGATTTCGGGTGTTTTTAAGATTCAGTACACGTGAGAAGGGGAGAAGCAAACAGACTGAAAATGCTGACAAAAAGTCAGCTGAGTTCAGCTTGGATCGAAGCACAAAAGGTGACATGAAAACACAGTAACGGACACCCAGTCTTTGTTTATTAGTTCCCATGATTTCTTATTGTTCCTCAGCATTGCATTTTTGATATCATTAGCTGTGTAATTTGCTAACGCTTTTGGCATGCTCTGCTCATAGAGCAAACAGTTTAGATTTAGAGTTCTGAGAAGCTACTCTAGCAAGGAAATAACAATGGCTTACTGTCCTATTCTGGCAGATCTGTTCACCAGCTGGGCTCTGTGCTTATCTAGTTTTGATGTCACAACCAGCTGCAAATCTGAACAGCTCATTCAGAGACACACTTTCTGATCTATGGAGAAAAGAAACAAGGGGACGGTCTTTTCTTGTGTTTTATGGGTCTCTAGTCACACCGGGGACATGTAATTATGTTTAAAAAATTGATTTGGTGGAATTTGATTACATTAAAATACTTCCCTTTTCAAGGCATGTTTGAAAGAAGTACTTCAGCAGTTAGGTAACAGTTTAGGATGTGGAGAATAAAGAAAAACCCACTGAGGCCTAAAAAAAACCACTAAAAACATAATGTCTCTTCAGCAATTGATATTCTGAAAAACTACGCATTTCTCAATTCTATGCACGCATCAGTGGTACAAACACAGCATCTGCGACCATTTTGGTGGCTTTGCTTTTTTGTGTTATTTTGTGTTACCATAATCTTTTGTGTTGTAGTCCACACCGAATTCCCGACATCCCAGCACAGAATTTATGATGCAGTGTTGCAAAATGCAACTGTTTATATGCCCTAATTTTTATCTGATTTTATTTTATTTTTTTTAATCAGAGTTTTGCTTTAGCACCATGTCAGATGCACAGGCTGCACACACCAGACCCTCCACCTCTAACCTCTGGACTTTGACCTTTCATTCAGGCCACGAGTTTCCCTTCAGCATTAAGATGAGCTACATTCGGGATGGTGGGAGCAACGGTGGAGGACTGGGAGGAGGAGTAGGGAGGGATGTGATGAGTCCCACAGACTGCCCAGGGGTTCTCCTGTTGGACCAGTGTCTCCCTCCAGACACACAGTGCCAGTTTATACTCAAACCCAACGAGGCTGTCCTCGGACAGGCTCAACTCATAGGTAAGGTATTTCCTAGTCAAAGGCAGCTCAGCATGTGTCTAGTATTTTGGTTTGGTTTAGTAGTAGTGAATATTAAAACCAGGCACCATTAAGTGTTAAAAGTTAAACATTTTGGGTTTAAAACTGCAGGCTACATACAACAGTGGCATTCTGATCATGGCCTTTCATGCACCGAGGACGATTCATAAAGTAAGAGACGTAAACATAGTTATTTTTTCAATGCCGTGGCAGTCTGAGTACATGGTTGGTCAGTGTGAAGAATCTGCCCATAAATCTAATTCTCTATGAAACCACAGGGGAAAATATGAGGATACAGAAGTATTAATGCAGAACTGAAAGTACTTCCCAGAATTAGTTCCACTTACATAAACCATTTGACTTTGTTTGTGCTCGTTCTTGAGGTCACTGTCATGTTGTTAGTCCTGAGGATGAATCAGTAGGTGAGCAAGAAGAAGAAGGAGTCATCGAGAACGGTGGGAAAGGCATTTTAACGGACTGGGGGTTACAGCAGGGGTTAGAACAGACGCAGTATCAAAACAAGAAAAACACCAGACAGACAAAGAGGAAGAAACCCCAGAAGGACCAGATTGTCAGAATAGGAAGATGGAAAGAGAAAAAGAGATGACAAAGCTATTGAGTAAGCCTGAAGGTCACTGGAGGCGAAGGAAAAAGAAACAGGCAACGGTGGCAGATAGAGAGAGGAGTATTTACAGGGGGAAAGACTGAAAGTGGGACCTTAAAAGGGAGAGGGACAGAGAAATTAGGAGGCAGAGGAAGAAAAACAAGATGACGGTGGACACGAGCGAGGATGAACTGTGGGTACAGAGACCGGAATGGAAAAAGGAGAAGATGAGGTTTAGCGGGGGAAGAAGTTGAGGAGAAAAAAATGTGTGTTTTCCAGTCAAGAAGGCTCCAGTTTGCCAACCACAAGCTTTGCCTCAGATTCCTTTGCTTCAGGCATAACAGTGTCTTACATAATCGCTCCATACCAGCCCACCACCATACATGCCTAATTGCTCACGCCCAACCGGAAAGCTAACGAATATGTGTTTATTGGGTTGTAGCCATGGAAGTAGCCCCTTTTCAGGCATTTATTCTCAAACAATCCCACAGGCAGTTCTACACAGGATGTTTAAAAACTCATGGGTGTATGGCAAGTAAAACTCCTGCGACCTTTCCCCAACATGCTACATGTCCAGTTTGTGTTGGTCCACTGCTGAGATACCCTAACTGGCCAAAGAGCCTTTGAGGTGGCCCATGGCAGCAAAGAAAAGTCTCTAACAACGAGGACTGAACTTAGGCTGAAAGTGGATAATGAACCACTGCACACAGAAACGCAAATCTACACTGGCTCATTATCTGCTAGCCATCCATTGGTACATGATTGTTACCATTCTAAATTAATACATCTCAGCCAGCACTTAAAAAAACTAAGATTTAGTACCAGATCCTACCCAAAATCTGGCGTTTAAAGCTTTATTCAAAGAAAAAAACGATGTGCGTTTCACTGTAGGAAGAGATGTTCTATGTTCCCCTGTAGTATTAACCATAATACTGGCCTGTCCAACCCTGGAAACGGCAGACAGTTTGCTTGTAAAAGGTTTTCATCCCCTACAGATCAATACCACTAGCCTCTTTGTCCACATAAACACACTTTCAAGCAGTCAAGGTGGTTCATCCTCTGGAGCTGACTATGTAGCAGTGTCGATTCATCTGGTTAATCGGAAAAAAAGGAGAATCTAATAGAGTTGTTGTATTTATGTGAAGATGACTTAATTTGCGTAAAAATAAAATAAAGAGAGCACTAACTGCACCCTCACTTACTCCCAAAATGAAATATTCTAATCTGGGGTCTCCGTTATTGGGACATTGTCCTTTATTTCCTTCTAAAAAAAGTTACTGTGAAAATTTAAGATGACTTTGTTTGATTTTAGTTTGGGTTATAACAAGAACTGCTTGAAAAGTACAATGTTGACGTGACTGTATGAAATCACTAGAAGTTAATTAGTGATCCATGCAGTCCTGCCTGTGGTAGAGTTTCATTGCCAATGAAGGGAAATACTGCTTCGAACACCTGTTTTATAGCACAGTAAAAGATTAGTGTATTGGAAGATGACAGACACTGCCCACCCAGACAAGCAGTCTCTCACTGTTTCCTCATTCCTCTGTCTCTAAAACTGCTCCCTGCCTAGAGAGCTGTAATGATGTAACACCTGATTTACACCAAGGTCATGTTTTTTCAATGATGGTGAGGCCTGCTGAGAAGTGCCAGAACAGGCCAGTAAATCTGTTACTGCTGAACTTTGTTCCACAGTGTATTTGGGCACGACGCCATAGCAGATTGTTAAATAATGAATTCTATGTGAGGTATGCCATGTATTTTGTACGACATTTTGTCCCCCGCCCACCAAAAGAATCTTCTGTTTGTTAGGAGAGTCCCACCCTTGGATACAAATCGCAGATTCTTAATAACATAAATGTTATCATTTCAGGATTGTTGGCAATTCAAAGCTGCTACAATTGCATTTCACTACAATGGCCCTTTAAGAGATTTACTGCACTGTTTGCACATTAAACCAGTTTAAAAACGTCATCAGTAGTTCAGAAAGGCAGTAGTGCCACCATTAATGGCAAAGGAGTCATTATCATAATATTTAGGTGATATGAATCAAGATTTTTTTTAACTGCATTACTGCTTCCCAGAGCCCATGGTGACATTTTGTTCAGTCAGCAGTCAAAAACACAAAGAGATTAAGTCATTATTATAGATATGTATTTTTTCTATCCAGCAACTAATTCTATTTCTAATCTAATTGTACTCCAAAACAGTTATTTGCGCTAAAACTAGCAAGTTTTTAAATTGCTTGCTTATTTTCTATGTCTAATTACACAGCAAGTAAATGTGCATTCTTATTTGTAGGCACTTCAATGCACACACAGTCTGCACCTTCATAATTGCAGAAACATGCTGAACTGGCACTTGAACCACACAGGCAGACATTGTGACTTTGCACCACTGTGCAAAAAACTCAGAAAAGGAACATAAAGTCAAAAGTGGCACGCACACAGTGCCACATACATGCATATGTTCTTTTTATCCTTTATTGCGATAGGACAGTGGAGAGAAGACAGGAAAGCCTCCGCAATAACCTTACGGCATATGGGTCACCTGAGCTATACCAGCTCCCGGTGCATCTGTTCTTTAACACTCCTGCATGGGTAAACAGAGACAGCTGTATTCTCTGTCATTCTCTCTTTTTCCTGTGTTTCATTAAAAAGAAACTTTTTAAAGGTGTGATTATTGGGCCAAAGTGTAGTGAACGGAACAAGCAGTCCTGTGATGATTTTCATTTCTCAGCCGTGTATCATGCATAATGAAAAGGCCCTACATCTGCTCAACAATTCACAACCCATTTTGTCGGAAATTCAAACACACAAAAGTAAACATTACAAAACTGTTTCTGAGTCTGCAGTTTTGAAGTTGGGTGAATCAAACAGTTTGGTTTCCTGGACGTGCCTTGCGGCGCATTCAACATCCATTACTCAAACAACAACAGTTTGATTATATCTCAAACCACAGCTCTCCTTCCTCTATTTTTTTCCTACCCACAGAGCCTGCTCAGCAGAAGTCTTTTAAGAGAAAGAGATCTCTGATCAACTGGCCATTCTGGAGAGGTTCAAGCACCCAGCTGGACGGCGTGCCCCTGTCCCCAACCTTGCTCTCCCCCTCTCAGGGTCGGCTGTTTGGACGACCCCTGAGCTCCGTCTGCACTCCAGAAAACAGCCTGCCTAAACCTGTCATGGTGAGCCGGGATGAGGCCATGTAGGCCAGTAGGAGGGGTCGGGACCCTGTCTTGAGGGGACACGGGATAATGTTGGGGTTGACTGTTAGGGAAAGGGAGACTTGGTGGTATGAGAAAGTAGATTCATTATTAGAAGCATTTTATTTTACTGGAGATCGAATATGTGTTAATGTACACATTCTTACAGTTGTATTAATCACATTCCAAATATAAAATATCACAGAATAACCCTCTCACTGTGGTAACTCCTGAGTGAGACCTCTTTCATTCTGGAAGAAGTGCTTCAGACACATTCATCCTGTTGGCCCAAAGAAAAATCTGTTAATGGGAGGTGCCAAATTAAAATCCAGATAAAATTCTGGCAGGAATTCTTTGCAATTAAGTTCTCTGGACTGAAATGCCTTCTGCCATTAGGGTCTGTTTCCTGAGCTCCTGGTTGTGTAATCTCTGACATTAAGTTCTCCTGTTTCATTAAGTTTGATTAAAAAAAAAATAAAGTTGTTATCAAATGGAACATGTTGGTAACCTCCTGTTTCCCTGTTCCCTCAAGGACATGTTGGCATTTCTGTACCTGGAGGGGCCGTACACGAGAGGCATCTTCAGGCGGTCAGCTGGGGCCAAAGCCTGCCGGGAGCTTCGAGACAGGCTGGACAGTGGGAGTGATGACCCAGAGATCACACACCAGTCTGTGTTCGTCATTGCTGCTGTCCTCAAGGTAACAAGCTGAACCACACACAGCTCTGCCCCATCTCACTTGTTTGAAACTGAAAGCAGGCACGACTGATGTTTGTCCAAAGTCACCTAAGTCCAGACAGGATAATCTGTCTCTGCATAGCCAGGCAGGCAGCCAGACACACACACAAGGTACAGTATTGTTCAGGATCCAGGCCAAATGGCTGTTGTAGAGTCGGGCATCCAGGGAGCAGCTGAGGCCTTCTTCTTCTTCTTCATTTTTTTTTTTTTTTTACAGAGATGGTCGATCTCCCTTTTTTATTGTGCTTCCCCTGTTTTCTGTACAAAGGACAATGCAGTAACATGATTATTAAATGATGACTAGTTTATTATTATACAACCACCAAAGCAGAATAGAAGAAACCACAACCACAGTTGAACAATACAGTAATATAATGTCAGTGAAACAAAAATCACTTTGAGAAGTTTTACCAACACACAATGCCTGTCTAAGAATATAAGTAGTAGTTCTCAGCATAAGGCATGTTTAAGCTTGACTTATGAAATTTTGCATACAGGACTTCCTGCGAAATATCCCAGGCAGTATACTGTGTGTGGATCTGTATGACCAGTGGATGGAAGTGATGGAAGGGGAAGGAGGGGAGGAGAGGATACCAGCTGTCCAGAGGTAGGAGCTCTCTCTTCAAATCCTAAGATACGTCATATGTACGGCCAAAATCCTCCAGCTAAGCTGTCAGCTGTCAGCTAACAAGAAAGCACAGAAATGCAAGTCATACACACATTTGTTATATAGATAGGTGACACGGTACAGGAAAGATTGATTAATGGGTGTTCTGGTGACCTGTGGTGCACCAACACCTTACACTCTGTTGGTTTTTCCTTTAATTACACACTGTTTATGTCTAGAGTAAGAAATAGAAACAGAGAGCAGGGATACACATATTTCCAGAAGCAACAAATGGAATTCCTTTTGCTTAGAAAAAAAGCATCATAAAAGCAACAGTGGAAATTCCTGTGCAGCCTGAAATAAGCAAACATAACAACACAAACGCCATGTGAAAACAAGAAGCAGGGAGCGAGGATTTTGGGATGTTTTTCATCTTATCCCCTCTCATCTTTTCCTACTGTCTGTCCTTCATTCTCTTGCCTTCCCGTTAGGTTGCTCCACCTCCTGCCCAGTGAGAATCTGCTGCTGCTGCGACATGTAATTGCTGTACTCCACTGTATACAAGGCAACGCCCACGACAACCAGATGAACGCCTTCAACCTGTCTGTTTGTATTGCTCCCAGCATGCTTTGGGCTCCAGCACCAAGCACCCCTGAGATGGAGGGGGAGGCCACTAAAAAGGTGAGGCGTGGCATGATCTGGCTGATCATATCTAGTTGATCATGATATTTAGCAGAATATTTTTGGCATGTTGGGAAACATGCTTATTTGCTTTCTTGCTGAGAGTTAGGTGAGATGTTTGTAGGTTCAGTGTGAGGCTTAGCGTAGCAAAAGAGACTGGAAACAGGGGAGCAGTTATCCTAGCCAGACATCCACAAGGTATTTACACTGCTCATGGCCAAGAAGTAGTCCTGCACAGAACCCCTGGAAAAACCACAAATTCCTACACTTTGGTTTTTGTACAGACAAAATAAACGAGACATAGCATGAAACCTAATGAGTTTTAGAGGCGCTAATAGGCAGATTAAGTTCCTTTCAGACAGAACAAGGGTAGCTATTTCCCTTGTTTGCTATCTTTATGCTAAGCTGAGGTCTGCTGCATCTGGCTAAATGTTGAATGTATAGAGATTAGAGCGGTGTCAGTGTTGTCATCTAACTCATGGCAACTCTTGCAAAAAGAGTGTATATCCCCAAAATGTCAAACTGGACACCCTGAGTACTCTGATGCGCTACCAGTGATGTGTAAGTTTATGTGACTGGTGTGAGTAGAGAGACCTGCTGAGACAGTTTGCAAACTCTGAGGAATTTAACATTTGGGGGGGGAAAAACAGAAGCAAACTGCTTCGGCATAAGTGTGTATGTGCTGCCGTGTTGTTTGAAACGCACGTGGCCAGGCAGAGACCCGAATTTGACTGACAGTTAAGATACTGAGGTTTTACTGACACAGGTGTACACATACACTAAGTGTTCACATGCACACTTAATGTCAGCCTGAGAGCCATTTGTCTGCAGACTGAAGGTTTCCCCGTGGATGTGAGCGCCGACCTCAGAGCAGGAGCTGACCCACTGACACGCAGCAGTCACGCACACACTAACCCCATCCCAGAGACACACACGGCGAGTCTCATTCACATGTGATCACTGACAGTCACTCATAAGCTTCTTATATTCAGCTAAACTTCAAATCCCCGAGTTTAGAGCAAGACTTGGCAAGTTTAATTTTTGATATAGAAAAATATGTGTACAGTATCTAGTTACAGGGTAGTAACAACAACAACAAATCAACAAATATATCTTTCATATACCTCTGGTGCTACCTAGCCATGCAAATAATTCACTCAGGTTGTTTAAGGGTACTTGAAGAATCTATTTAAAGCCAGTCAAGTTGAGTTCTCCTGAAACTGGAAATATATTTGAGATGTCCTGACGTTTGAGTGTAAAAGGCACCCGCCAGCAAATCAGAAATGGGTGTAACTATCATTAAAGTAGTAAGCGTTTGCACTAGGCTTGCAGTGATCTGCATGTTGATGCTACTTTTCTCTGAAAATGTATTTTTGTGTGTCTAAAGTTAAGTCAGCAGTGAAGCAGCTTTGCTCTCTCCCTTATGTCTTAGCCAGCCAGGCTACCCTGAAATGGCTTAATTCTCCAATGGTGGCTGCAGCCAGAGCCCACAGAGGAAGGCTCCTCGCCCACCAGAACCCATCATGTAGTCACTAAAAACCTAAGCATACAAACCCTTCTGATTTGTGGTCTGTTTGGAAAGTTACAGTTATTTAGTTACACACAGTCTCAGTGGGTGGCTGGTTTGCTTATCTTTTCCAATCTGTATGTGTGTGAGTGTGTGTGCATATGTGTATGTGCTTGTCTTGAAGTGGCTGAGGTTCATTTGAGAAAACATGCAAAGAATTTCCTACAGAATCTGAGGACTGGGGTGTTTTTGTGGAAAATTGTGTCACTGAAACACCCTTTTTTTCTTTCCTCTCACACACACACACACACACAAACGCTTGTCAGCAAAAATACCCTCATCACCCACAAATACCTAAATATCAGCTTCACAAATACTCCCCTGATAACACTTTCCCTCTCGCACACTGCATATTTGTGTGTTCGTTCTGAGCACAGGCGGCCATTTTCTGGGGAAAATAAGGAATTTTTGACATTCCCACCTTGCAGTCAAAGATGGGGGCCAATTTAAACTTTTTGGGGCCCCTGGCTGTGTATTGGCTGGTTTCCAACCTTGCCTGAGGAGATGTCTGTGCTCAATGTCGAGCGGTTCAGTTTAGTCTCCGTGTCCCTCTTGCTTTCATGCAGCGTATAATTTAAATGTTTTTGGCTGAACATAGCCCTTAAAGAGCATCCGAGGTAAATGCAGTTTGTGGATAACTTAAAATGGAGGCAGGAAGAGATAAATCATTTAGAAGTAAGTTGTTTTTCTCTCAGGCTTGGCCCTTGTGAATAAAACTTTTGCTTTTCTTCTGCTTTGTTTTGCTTTTCTATATTATAGTAACTGTACAGAAAAGTGATAACCCAGTTCAAAATGCTCACAGGCGACTTTCCAACATGCACAGCTGTGGCACATCTTAATGCACATACACACCCAAATACTTGTAGATTTCCTCCATGTCCTGCAGTACTATTGTATACTCTGACAGTGTACACCTGGAGTTCATGCAACAGACATATTTTGTGAATGATACATAGCATTTGTATTTCCTGTTTTTCTGAATGGTTGAAAGAGTTAAAGATAACATCTTACTGAGGTGAAGAAGAGGTTCTGAATGGGCTGCTGATGGATGAATAAGTGAAAGTCTCCAGGATGCCCACAGGCTCCTTTTGTTCAGTGCTTTGCATCACGTAGCAGCATTCACTCACACTGAGTGACAGTGAGGAATGCTGAGTAAGTGTTTGAAGAAGGCCAGCAAAGCTAAATGGATGAGGGTCACAGGTAAGACAGGAAAGGTAATTTAGAAAGTAAAGATGAGTACAAAAGAGAAGAGGAAATAAGGAAAAAGAGGAAAACAATAGAAAGAAAAAAACAAGTGTCACCTTTGTTTTTTAGTAGATTTCTACCTTCAAAAAGCAAAAATTATTGTGGAGTAAACCAAAATATTTCTAGCTTAAGTATCTTAAGTAAACTTTGTGCAGTTTGGGCCACAAGTTACTATCCCTGCTGGTCCCAAGCCCGGATAAATGGGTGGGATGCATTGGGAGGGGTATCTGGTGTAAAAATCTGTGCCAAATGAAATCTGTGCATCCATTCACCGTGCCAACCCCTTGGGAAATAAGTCAGCAGCTAAAAGTTGTAAGGACAAAGTTGGGTTTGTGTTTTCTCCTGGTTGTGAACTGGCGACTAGAGGCTGACCAATATAGGACTTTTAAGACCGATACTGATATTGGGTGATTTAAAAATCCAATATTCTGATAGATCGGCCAATATATTTTTCTTTCAGACACCCAAAACATGAACAGATTTCCCTAACATTTGTTATGTGTAGTTATTTATTTACTCGTTTACACTCTGCCCGACTCTGCTTGGATCAGCTGGTTATTTGTGCCATTCTAAACACGTATGTTTCCAGCATGGAAGTTGCGGAGTGCCCTCAACACTCATAAAATGGTTGAAGGGTGTTTCTCCCGTCTCTTCTTTACTTATGAATGCAGATACTGATTAGATCAGCAAATAGCTAATATCAGCCCGCTGATAAATCAGTTGGGCTCTACTGGGTAGCGTTCATGTTCTAACCTCATGGGGTATTGTAATTAGGTCAACAAGAGTCGCCAGAAATCTTGCTCTTAGTAAAGTCAACAATAACAGTCACAGGTTGAAAAAAAATTCAAAAAGCTGTTCATCATGTTGCCCTGATATTTTGAGTTTTCTCAACTTTTTTTTTTTTTACTGTGTATTAGCTGCTTGTTTTGTCATCAACCACACAGGCCTGTTACTGGAGCACCCTGACTTTCTTTACTTAGAACTATATATGCATTTCACTCTTAATTCAGATACACCAGCCTATAAATAGTATTTTAATTCACAGACTAAGGTGACCCGATGTCATATCAGGCCACCTTAAAGTTAAAGCAAGGCTTTCTTCTATTGCCAGCCAGTCTTTTTAGACTGATCAGCCTGTCTTATTCACAGGTTCTAGCAAAATGTAGAGCAGTGATTCCCATCGATTCCCTACACCATCCACCAGGGTGGTCGCAGCCCTGTATTTTACGAGAAATGAATTTTAAAAAAAGCTTTTCATTTTCAATATTGTAATTTAAAATCACAATAGAATATTTTGCATTTAAAAATTGGATTGATTAAAAATGGCACGCTAGTCTTCATTTTCTGACCTTGAACTAGTCAGAAAGAACTAAATAGCAGCAAGTGTTGAAAGTAAAGCTGCTAACGGAGAATCAGAGCATAGCGGAAGATCAAAATGCATCAGTGAGAACGAAAAGAAGGAAACACTGCATCGTAGGCTGCTTGTGATGATCAGAGTTGTGGTGCAAGGTTCTAAAGTTTGGGAATGGCTGGCAAGCACAGTGGCCATATGACACCAATTCTCCTTTCCACAGAAACTTAGGTTGTCAGTATTGGGTTACTTAAGATTCATGTTATATAACCTGTCCAAAATATTGGATATGGATCAACCTTAAATACCTGGCTGATGTTAGCTGATTAGCTCTGCTTTAAAAATCCCAAACAGCAGCATTATTGACCCATGTAGATATAAAAATCCAGTGTAAGGGGAGAGATTTTAAACAAGATATATGTAAAACCAAAGTAAAGCTCTGGCAGGGACTTGTTTTGTTGCTTTTAGTGGCTGAAAACTGGTGGCAGGTCCTGTATATAGATCACAAGTTCCCAAAACTTGCACCATGTTCACACATGTTTAGTTCTTTTCTTTGAAAATCTGACCTGAGATTGTTGGAACAGTGTTTTGCCCTCCAGCTCTTTGCGGCAGTCATGTCACAGCAAGCTGTGAGGAAAACTACGATTCCATTTGTAGTTAGGAGCTGTTTCAGATAGAAAAGTAAAAAATAAATTCCAGTTCAACAAGTCATGAGTAACCACAAAGATCTTCACGCTCCTACCAAATTTAGCTCATTTCATCTGTAAACAAAATGCATAACTCAGATTGACTTAGTGACAACACTGTGTTGTTGATCATTCATTGGATAGTGGAATATCAGTGTTTATTGATAGTATGCATGTATGACATTGGCTAAACTTATTTGCCCTATAATCCAAAACAGAGATGATGGGCTTCCTGATTGCTTCAAAGTAACAGTTATGCTGCTCATTAGGTTATATAACTCTCAATATACATTTGTTGGGTAAAATGCAAACAAATGAACTGTGAGTGGTAGTTTAAGAAACTTTGACAAAATGTTACTTTTTTAGTAAAGAAAACATTTTAAAAGGCTTTTACAGTATAGCCTGATTATGCCTTGTTTAGACAGATAGACTGTTCTTTTGAGCACTCACACAGTAAATGCATATGGACACCACGCGGACATAGAACAGACAACATCTGGCCCACAAACAAACAACGAGTGTTTATCTGCACAGTGTTTCCATAGTGTAACAGACTCAGGGTGACGGTAGGAAAAACAGTGCATTTATGTACACATCAGGCAGATTTCAGTGGAAACTTCCCACAGTTGGGAAGTCTCCAAGGTTTCTGAGTGGCCCTGGTGTTTGCCAACGATTTGTGTCATAGGACGTCATACTTGTTTCGTAAATTTTGTCTGTTTAGTTTTAAAGGCAGTGGTTTCTGCCAAGTAGTGTGATTTGTTTGAGGATACATTCCAACTGGGCTGATAATACTCATAAACCACAGACAGTGTTAGCATGTTTTAAAACATCCACTGTATGCATGTAAACCAGTTGTTCAGCTGCATACAATTCATATTTGGTTTGCTCTGAAAAATGTTATTCCCTTTATGACTTTTATAGCTGTGGTTTTGCTCAAAAATATGGTGATTTGCATCATGTTAAAAAACACACAAACATACGGTCAAAAACTACATCTGCACTGGATTTAGTATCAAAGCCAGTATATGATGTCATATGCAGTATTATTATCAGGACATTTTCCAGGACTGGTAAGAAACAGTTGACAGAGAAGAGGGAGTCGATGTTTTCTTGGTCACTGTGGAATGCAAAGACTTGAAAGGTTGACATCAGCGCAAGCAAATGAGCAGAAATATTTCTCAAAATGATAACGTGGAAGACAAAAATAAAAAATAAAAAATACAGCTTTAGACAGGTGTTTGAAAACAGTGTCATAAAGTTATTTGGGTCATTATATCACAAAGTAGTGATATCACAAATCAGTAGCTACAGTATTAACAACTGCACACCAGTTTCAGCACTCTGCTCATGTGGCTGTCTCGCCAGATATTCGGCTCAGCCTTATACAAATTTTGCAATTCCATCTGCATGGCCCGTTCCTTGCCTTTGTGTCCTCCTGTGAAACCTACACATTCAAATGCTGTTGAATGAATAGACATTTGAAAACACGTTCAAATGGAAAGGAGTGGGTGTCTAAAAAGGGTTGAAGTATTACATGTCCTCAGAACAGGTCTTCAAAGCATCAGGTTAAAAATACAGCACAAGTCTTTCACACTGCCATGCCTGTATAAGCCTTCGGTTTTTAGTCTTAATCAGAATGGGCTGTTTGAGTGTCTGTCGCTTCAAATGAAATCACCAGCTGCTGCCTACACTCCTTTTGGAACAGGGTTGCAGGCCCACCTCTCTCTGCCTCTACTGCACTTTTTTTGACCACACGGTAGCTGACATAGACATAAATGAGTTTGTGACCCAGGATAGAAAAAAATATTCTGAGCCTTTCTCTCTGAGTGATCATTTAACATGTAAATATTGCCAAAATGACAGCACAGTTATTGTCTTTAACTTGTATGATGTGTTTGTCAGGCACTGTTGTGATTGTAAAATCAAAATTTTAGCCGTGCAGAGCAGCGGCTCGGAAAATGGCTTGTACAGGATGGCGAATAATTGTGTCACTGATAGGCAGTGTTTCAGTCACTTATTCTTTTGTCTGACTGCAAAAATGGAAAAATATGTAAATGAGAATGATTTGGGGGAATTTGACTGTATTCAAATTTGTAGTTAGAGTTAGCAGAGAAAGCTCTACCGAGGAAATAGATGTCACAATTGGCTGAAACCCAGAACAGAACTGATATTTGGAGAAAGGAAAGAATAATGCAGATGTCTTCTCTCATATTTTGTGGGTCTCTAGTCAAACTGGGGACATGGAATTATGTAAAAAAAAAACAAAAAAAACAATAAAAAGTGGATTTTACATAATCCCAAGCCATCAGCTATTGCAGCCAAAAATACCTAGTCTTTTGTAAATAAAGTGATTTCTTTTTCATTAATTGTCATAATACATAACACCAAGTTTTATGTGTTTCACTTAGCAGTTTATGAGTTGAATCACTGTCAAGACAGCTGTCAGGACAAACAGTAATTGACTGCTAAATGACTTAATGTAAATATTAACAATCCTTCATCCAGCTGCAAAAGAATGAAAGGAAATTGTCAGCTGCTGCAGCGGCACAAAGTGAAGATTTTGGAAGTGTTAATGACTACATAAAATAACCAAGTGCTGTTTCTTCCTGCAGGTTTGTGAGCTTGTTCGCTTCCTCATAGAGAACTGCAACACCCTCCTGGGGGACGTCACATCGCTCTTCAGAACCTTCAGCCAGAAGAGCAGCAGCAGCGACCATGGATCTGGTAAGAACTGAGGTTTAGTAGAACAGAGGAGAATAAAGAAAGGCGAGGATATGAGTAGGAAATAAATGAAAGATGATTAGAGTAGGGTTATTTTAAAGATAGAAAAGGGCCTATTCCCAGCTCTGTTCTTTCATTAAAACCACAACATGGCATGTACAGTCTTTATCTTAATGTTTTTATCAGCCATAATCAGCCACATTTTGTAATCCAGTTTGGTTGTATAAAGTTAAAATGGGAATCAGTGGATTAGAATTGCAGTAAAGTGACAAAAAAGCCAAGATGCATAGAAGATTCTGCTCTCTAACAAGGTGCTTAGTATTGGGACTTGATTCCTACATTGCTAATAGCCTATGTTAAAGTGTTTGATTGCACTGATGTCGTTGTGAAGCTTTGCTCATTTGTACAAGTATAACCTGCTGATAAAAAAAAGCCTTTTAAACCTTATTTTGTGGCAGATCTGTAAAGCATTTTTTTTTTTTTTTTTGTAAGATTTAACTGGTTACTCTTTAAATGCACTTTTTATGTCCTGGTGACCATTGAAAATGAAGTTAAAATTCAGTTCCCATTCACTAAGATAGTGGCTTGGTTTTTTTAACCTGAAATAACTGCCTGGAGTTGTTACAAAGATGGCTCCTATGTGGTGACACTTTCTTCTAGGAGGACTTTAGCACAACTAAGTCTGTAAAAAAAAATGTGCATACAGAATAGTTCTTACAGTTCTTATGGTTTTCCAATTTGTTATGAAGGTGTGTGTGTTTTGTGTGTATGCACATGGCTGAATGGATCCTTTATTTGTTTTCTGAAAGGGTACTGATAGAGCCTCACTGTGTTACATCAAGGTAGTTTGAGACTGACTAGCTCTCTCTGTGTGGGTGCAACTGAATTGCCTTGGCCCTTTCAGTCTTGTTGATTGGGGTCAGCAAATTGACCTGCAGCAATTTCAGTGATTGCCAGGATCACATGACTGAGATAACACTGAATCTCCTCATTCATGTATGCTGATAACTCTTCCTTATGCTGTACGTAACCACCAGAGGTCAAAGAGCACATAGAAGAGAGATGCTTTGTCCTCAGTTCTCCTCATGTGCACTGTGACTTTGTTCATTCAGCTCAGGAGGTGCTCTCACTTTTCTGAACTCTGTGAGCAAAGTTTCTAAAACAATAAACCTAACTAAAAAGTGTTTTTTTCCCTTTACTGATGGTAGCCCATTAGTTAAATTGAAAAATGGCACTGTTGCTAATTCCAAAGTTACTCATAATAATATTCTTTCCCTTTCTCTTCACAGATGTGTCGTCCTTCCAGATGAACGACTCGTCTTATGACAGCCTGGAGAATGAGCTGAACGATGACCCTGAGTCTCCCTTTCAGGAACAGCTTCCGCTTCGTGACAAAGACAAGCCAGACAGCTGCAGCCGTGACTCTGTCATCACCCTCAGTGATGGTGACCCTGACCCTGACCCCGATTCTGACCTTCTGCTGCAGCTCCCCCCTTTGGCCAGACCCAGGAGGTTCAGCCCCGCGGTCCGACAGCCTCGCACACGCCATGCCAACGGTTCGTCGCAGGGTCCCAGGAGACTGAGGAGGAGTTCAGAACCTGCCTTAGCCTTGGCGAGCATACCGGCTTCGGGCACGATGATGGCTCATGCTGATAACTGCCACCCGTCAGTAAGGAAGACAAGCTATGATGCTGGCATGGAAGGGGAAGGGGAGGAGGAGGATGAGGTTTTTCTTGAGCAGGGGCTCAATGGGCTGCAGCTGAAAGAGGAGGGAGAGGATCGGTGTGAGAAGAAAGGAGCGAAAAACCAGAATAGCGGGAGGAGGAAGATGAAGCATGCCCCTCCGCCGCCATTGCGACTGGATGCCAGTTGTTCCAGTCTGTCTTCACCGGCAACCTCACCAACTGGCTCCTCCCTCAGCTCTTTAGACTCTGCCTTCTCACAGTACTCCACTGACTACACCACAAATGTGGCAGTTCCATTAACTGAACCCCTTCCTCTCTCTCCCCTTTTTCCTGGGCGCCCACAGCAGTCCTCCAGGGGCTCCCCCCCTCAGAGAGAAGCCCTGCCTCATTGGCCTCAGTCCATCCAGCCCCCTCGGACCAGCCAAACCAGTCCTCAGTCTCATGGCCTCCACCCTAACATGTGGCTTAAAAAGGACCGGTGCCTGACACTGAGGCAGCCTGATTGTGGACATACAGAGGAGGACTTGCCCGTGGTAAATGGGAAATCCAACTCAACCAGTAATGGCTTCTCCGTCAGTGCCCAGGAGGCTGTGGCGACAAATCAAAACTGCAAACGTAGATCCAGCAGCCCTCCATCCTACCAGCAGGCTCTACTGCAACTGCAGCGTAGCAGCTCTCCTTTCTACAGGGGGACAGAGAAGCCTCTGACAGTCAAAGATCTGAGACAGCTCCATGACCAGACATCTCCAAACAAACTCAAACCAAACACAGGAATTGAGGTCACGCAGAGGCTGGCTGAAAGTGGGTGTGTGCAGCCCCCAAAGAGCGTTTTCTTTGGACAGAGTGCCACCACTCTGGTGCTCCAGAGGCAAAAGTCCCACTCTCTAACTCCAGCCATGGAAGGCCACAGAGGGAGGAAGACCCTTCCTCGCCGAGCATCTGAACCTGCTAAGGTCACTGTGAACTCTAACCCCTCCACCAGCCTTACCTTGGACAGACCTCGTACTTCTAAAACCCAGCCCCAAGATGGCAGCTTCAGCGTGTCAGATGTGGAGCACAAGCACGCCAAGCCGCGCCTCTCCCTGTCGCCGTCTGCCACCAGGGCTGTAAGGGACTACTTTTCCTCGCAGGATCATGAGGATGTGGATGCTTGCCTGCAGAGGAGTCACGAGGTTGCGCTAGCTATTGTCCAGGGTAAGAAGGAGTGGCAGAACAGACGGTGCAGTGACCCACGGCTGGAGGACTTTGAAAAACTTTTTTTTGCAGAAGAATCATATGTGTGAATAAGAACTTCGTATAGACAAACTGTATAGGGGAGAACGGCGTTTATCTGATATTTTGACTTGTATACAACTGTCTTATTGATGTAATTAATTTTTTATACACACCTTTAACCTGTTGCTGACTACTGTAATGGTACATCAACGGTTTAAGATTTTATAAGGTACAGATGCCATTCCCCCTTCAGTGGTTCACATCTCTGCGGGTTTGTTCTACATCTTGTATCAGATAACCAGCAAACAGAAGACTGAAAAGTCTGGAGTTTTTGGTTGTAATTTAAAATATCAACATTTAGTTAACAGTGACATTGCTTCATAGCACTGCAGCTTGGGTCCTCAAATTGTTGAATTCATTACAGAGAAGATGTTAAGAAACAGTTACTGTAATTGGGCATCTGGATCCATAAACAGTCCACAAAGCTATGGTCAAAACATTAAACATTCAGCAGCATTTGTACCATTTGTGACCAGTCTCCATTAAGTCCATCCATTAAGTGAACTGCTTCTTTTCCAGTGACTGAAATGTTTGTCTGAGTCAATGAATCTAGGGGGCAGTTTTTTTTTTTCCATATAAGCAGTTTCCAGACATACAACACAGCGATGTCCTTAGTAACTCTGTTTAATATCTCTGTGACCTAGAACGGAAGAATACCTGCCTGTATGTGTGTGTGTGTGTGTGTGTTTGCATGAAAGAAAGTGTTGCTGAAAATGATGTGATCATTGACAGTGTGTCCTGAGCCAAAATGTAAGAAAATCAGTGCCACTGAAGGAGGAATCTCTTTTAGTTTTGCTTTTAAAGCACATAACTATTCTCATTAAGCAGCCCTTTCGGTCTCACAAGGACACAGCTTGTTGTGTGTATACATGTAGGATGCACCAGTTTCTATAACTGTTATATGTTTTGTCCGTCTGATATTTTTGTTCCAGTGCTGCTGTTACTGCAGTGTTGATTTCAGAGGTGACACTTAACAATTAATGGCCTTGTTCCACTGCCTATTAATGTAATGAAAAGTATGTAAATACATA
Organism: Paratilapia polleni; assembly: GCA_015106735.1. Lineage (NCBI taxonomy): Eukaryota > Metazoa > Chordata > Actinopteri > Cichliformes > Cichlidae > Paratilapia > Paratilapia polleni. Next base: position 57,219 of record VUQI01061680.1, read on the forward strand.
CCCACAGATAATCTGTTGTTAGCTATTGTTAGTTTCCACCAATAATAAACAGTGTTATCATTTACATACCTTCTTTACAGGACCACACACCAAAATAAGGTCATTGTCATGTGTTACCATTTTAAATTATCTCATAAAGTACTTTATCCTCTATTATTAATATTATTATCTCATTTACAGAATTGTGTTCAGCCTGTATAGTTCTCCATATTTATGATACAGATATATATGTATAAATCTCTATATAAATATATTATCTTGTTATTTGGTGTGTGGTGTTGTGTGAGGAAATCAAATGTGTATTTTTGTACATGCCAATTCTGCTGCTGCTGTCTTTATAGAAAGTATATTTGCTACGAAACGCACCCTTTGTATATTGTGTAGATCTGAATTCCAACGCTCACAAGAACCAAATATCGTTGATTTTAATAAATGTTGCTCTTGTGAAACTACTTTGCTAATCAAATGTGGATTTGTTAACATGTGTGGTTTCTTAAAGCGTGACGGTTTCTTTGCTCCTGGCAAATATCTCCAGGGTGGGACGCAGGAGGAGAGATTAAGATCGCCATTGACATCTATAGTAAATAAATGAAAAGAATGTGGAATTAAACACTCACCCTTTGATAGCTCTGCTGGGAAAGTGAATCACCCCCATATATATATTATATACAGTAAACTACCACAAACACTCACTGGCCACTTTTTTAGGTACACCTTGCTAGTACCGGCTTGGACTCGCTTTTGCCTTCAGAACTGCTTTAATTCTTCGTGGCGTAGAGTCAACAATGTGCTGGAAACATTCTTCAGAGATTTTGGTCCATATTGACATGATAGCATCACACAGTTGCTGCAGATTTGTCGGCTGCACATCCATGATGTGAATCTCCCATTCCACCACATCCCAAAGGTGCTCTATTGGACTGAGATCTGGTGACTGTGGAGGGCATTTGACTACAGTGAACTCATTGTAATGTTCAAGAAACCAGTTTGAGATGATTTCAGCTTTGTGACATGGTGTGTTATCCTGCTGGAAGCAGCCATCAGAAGATGGGTACACTGTGGTTATAAAGGAATGGACATGGTCAGCAACAATATTCATTTAGGCTGTGATGCTTAGTTAGTACTAAAGGTCTCAAAGTCTGCCAAGAAAATAACCCCCACACCATTACATCGCCGCCATCATCAACTGTTGATATAAGGTAGGACTGATCCATGCTTTCATTTTATTTACGTGAAATTCTGACCCTACTGTACAAGTGTTGCATCAGAATTCGAGACTCATCTGACCAGACAACACTTTTTCCAATCTTCTATTGTCCAATTGTGGTGAGCCTCAGTTTCCTCTTCTTAGCTAACAGGAGTGGCACCCGGTGTGGTCTTCTGCTGCCGGTTTGAACTTCAGGTCTTCTTGACTATGTCTGCATGCCTAAATGCAGTGAGTTGCTGCCATATTATTAGCTGATTAGATATTTTTGCTAACGAGCAGTTGAATGGGTGTACCTAATAAAGGGAACAGTGAGTAATCCAGAGCTGCACCACAGTTTAAACCTCCTACCAAGTTTCCTGAAATCCATCTTGGTAGTTATTGCATACTCTTCCTAAAACACAGACAGGTGAATATAAAAAAGGTGGAATGATATTTTATCTCTATATAAACATTTAAATACAAACTGCAGGCTGTATGTAAAAGATGTATTTTAGCCACTGTAATGGAACAAGAAGTCAAAGAAGATGCAGGCATGTGCATACTATTCAAAAAGTGGATTTTATTTAACCCCAAAATATTACAAAAATGATATAAAAATTGGTCCAAACATAGATATAAAAAAAGAGCTATGAATATAGCCTATTTTAATAAATAAGTCAGCCAGTAAAAGAGGTCAATTAATCAGAATGCTACTCAAAAATGCAACTCCACAAAAAAAGGACTTAACTAAATAAACTGGCCTTATGGGTATGTAGAATAGTCCAGAAAATTACTTTCGACTACCTTGTGTAGAATTTATATGTCCAAAGTAAAATTCCCTAAATTCATCACTTAATCCCACTTGAACTATAGCGAACCTTAAAAACACTCTTTATGAGAGGTATCAATTAATACCACTCATAATCTGGATTTAGAGAGTTTAAATGTATGTTCTTCATGCAAAATAATGCCTCAACAAGAAGCAGTTTTTATTACAGTAGTGTACTGTTCATAGTTCAGCTGTGGCTTTAACAGCCTGTTGTTACACATGCAAAACAAGTCAGCAAGTTATGGAAATGGAAAACACACTTTTAATTGACATTTACATGATCTGCACCACTTTGTCAGTTTTGTTGATCATTTTCATCAATGGTGCATCGCCATGAATTATGGGATGGAGTTATCTCCTTTCATAAAGAATGGTCCAGTGTGTCCTGTGCCAAAGGAATAAAGGAAGCACTGAAGCACCTTTCCTTAGTGTTTAGAGGATTCGACCACCTCTTATTATGGCTGCCACATAAATACTTCCAGGTCACTTCACTCAGTTCCTAAACAAAACTGACTATTCACCAGCACCCCATCAAATGAGAGAAAACTCAACCTATACAATGAAGCAAACCCTTATAAATGCACTAAACTAAATTCAATACAAAGAAGCCCCATTCTTTGTGGTCCATTTGTTAGGCCTCTGTACTTTAACCAGCTCCAACCTCAGCCTCTTCTTTTGTCTATCCAGGAAGGACTGGAGCAGCACAGGTAACTCAAGAGACTTATACAGATGAATGAATAAATGAGTCAGTGGCAAAACAATATGAACAAAATGCACTCACCATCATTTAGAATACAGTGTAGTGTCATAAAATGTGCTGAAACCAAACAAGCTGTGCACTATGTAACTCTCATGACTGCAACAAAAACGAACTTACATGTGGTAACGATGTGAGAGAGTGAGAAACTTTAAACCTGTATGTCTGATTCATGTGAGTGCAGAGAGTGGATGAATATTACCAAACTTATTTCAAGTGTGTGGTTGTGGATACGGCCATCCCAGCAACCATGACGTCACTCACTGGTTGGTGAAGACCCTTAACAAAAGCTTGAGCTAAGTGATTTTGCGAGGGGTGAATCTGACTGAGGAACCAAGGGACACTGCACACTCATAGGGTCGAACATCTCTAAAGCATACCCTGCTGCTCTTTGGGGAGCATAATGTAAAAAATGAAAATGCTGTTATTTTAATAAGAGTTCAAACTACTCATTAAGACCATAAACTCATCATGAGCATCTTGAGGTCAAAGATAAAGGGAGCCAATGGACATTTTTCCATATTTCTTTTGCTGAAACTACAAAAGACTGCACTAGAAGTTTTGTTCTTCTTTATCTTTATCATTCCACCCCATAAATCTGAGTCTTTCTTCTGTTTGGACATCTTTGAATCTCTTTGACAACTTGACATACATTTATTTCGTGAACCATGCTTAGCTACATCATTACATAATCAAGGCTCATAAATCATAGAGGGATTCTTACAGGAATCCCAGTATGATTCCCACGCAATGGCACAGCAAGAATTAAGTGGGGCTTTGTGATTGTTTCTTTAACCTTTGTTTATAAGCTTTTGTGAAAGCCTTCACCTCATATTTCAACAAGAAACAGAATACCAGCAGCCAGGGTTGACTCATATATTTACAAGAAAGCTTTGTGAGATGTCAAAACCAACAGAGATATAGAGGGAATCATCAATACCCTTCACATCTGTACACTTACGGTCCTCACAGTTTCCACCAGTGCATGACATGCCGATATACAGGTACAAATTGATGTGGCTCCACTGGCCTGTTGTTGCTCAGGGAGGCAGGTTGCTCAGCAGTTTAGAAGAATTGGTCCAAACATAGCTTTGTAGCATAATGGGAGTCTGTCACATAAAACCCACAATTCTCATCTCACAAGTTTCTTCACACAGCTGAGTTTTGGAGTTTGTCTATTAGAGCAATTTCATGCAAAAGGGTTTCTCTTAAAGAGTTCTTAAAGAACACATGAGTTTGGATGACTTGTTTCTGCAATATTTGACAGCTAATAGGCACCCTAACACCTACTGCTGCCTTAAATCATGCAGACTTAAGGTGGTAACTGTGACAAACAATATTTCATCAGAGGAAAATGTGAGAGCCAAAAAAATCTTCTAAAGCTGTAATGAATTACTTTGCTACAGTACTGTGCAAAAGTCTTGAGTCACCCCTCATCCTCTCATTTCTTTATATTTTGTTAGGAAAAATGGAAATAGGTCCAGTGATTTATTGAAACATGTTCAAATATACACGGAACTACAGTACACAAGGCAAAAACAGAGTCTGTACAATTCTAACAAATTTGAAAGTCAATGTTTGATATGACCACCTTTATTCTTCAACACAGACTGAACTCCCTTTTGACAGGCTTTCTTGTAATTTCTTTAAGTAGTCTTCAGGAACAGTTTTCCAGGCTTCTTGAAGGACATTCAAAGCTCTTCGTTGGATGTTCGCTGCTTTTTGTTCTGTTCTCTGTCAAGATGATCCCACACTGATTCAGTAATGTTGAGGTCCAGGCTCTGGGGAGACCAATCCATGACTGATAAATGGTAAATGGACTGGTACTTATATAGTGCTTTTCTACTCAGTTTGAGTACTCAAAGTGCTGATAGTATTCCATTCTGTGTTTTTCTATCCTTTTATGGTTTTACTGCATTGGCAGTGTGTTTGAGATCATTGTCACACTGAAAAATGAAGCCGTTGCCAATCAGATGCCTTCCAGATGATATTGCACGGTGGATCAACATCTAATGGTACTGTTCTGTGTTCATAATTCCATCAATTTTCACAAGATCTCCAGCACCACTGGCTGAAATGCAGCCCCAAACCATGACAGAGCCTCCACTGTGTTTTACAGATGGCTGTAGACACTCTCTATTGTACCTCTCTCCTGACCTCCTCTGTACATATTGATGACGATTTGAACGAAAAATTTCAAATTTGGATTCATCACTCCATAAGACCTGCTGTCAATGATTTTCAGTCCAGTTCTTGTGAAATTTGGCATACCTCAGCCTTTTCTCCCAGTTTCCCTTCCTTAAGAATGGCTTCTTGACAGCCACCCTTCCACCGAGACCATTTCTGATGAGGCTTCAGTGAACAGTAAAGGTAACAATAACAGATCAACTGAACGACCAGATGCATCTCTCCTGTCCTGTGTGAGGACAAGGAGATGACTTTCAGATACTGTTCATCTGCTGTAGATAGTTTTTTTTAGGCCACTTCTTCTTTTGTCCTCCACTTTTCCAGTTTTCTCAAATTTTTTAAGGACATACTGCACACCATGCCAAGATAAGCCAAATTTTCAGCTAACAGCTCTTTCAGAGTCACCTTGTTGGTGCAAAAATACTATTTTATGCCTGTCAAATTGTGTTAGCTTTTTCATAAATTCATCTGAAGAAATGGGAACAAATTATATGTTTTTGCAGCAGGCTGCTAGTAACAAAGTGCCTAAAGATACAATTTAAAATTGGGTCTTTGCTAAGTTGTCTGTTATGTGTAGACACAACACTGATTTATCCCTTGAGTTAGGCACTTTTTTATGCTTGAATGATTCATAGGTCAGTGTTAAGAGGCTTAACAAACAAACACACAAAAAAAAAACATTCCTCAGAAAATGTTCAGGTAGAAGGACTGGACTGAAAATGAGTAAAAAAGTTACAAGATATAAAGAATGAGGGGTAGCTCAAGACTTTTGCACAGTATTGTATATTGTATTTTCCTTCAAGAAGCTTTAAGTCTCAGACTCTTGAAATTTTGATAAATCAGGGGTCGTATTTACCCCTATCAGTCTTGTCTAGATGTAATTTGCCAGTAACAGAAGAAGGTAACCGTGTTTAATACCCATCACAATGAATCTTCATCCTCACAATCATACACAAACCACTTCTAGGAGTGACATTTGAAGCTGCTTTTGTGCTTTTTTTTTTTTACTACCGCTGCTTCATATTTTTATGTTTTGCTGTCACTCTCCATAATGGAGCAGCCTACAAACGTTTAGGGGCAAGCTTCCAAGCCAAAAAATTGTGTTTAACACCCAAACCATAGTGTAGATTTTCTCAAGTTTCTTATTCTATTTAAGGCTTGTTGCTGGTTTTACAAGTGCAGTTCACATTAGACCCTGAGCTGCTCCCGTAGCAACAGAAAGATTTGCTTTTATTTCCAAAAGAATGATAAGGTAGTTTAAGAGTCACTTGGCTTCTCCATGATATTCCTCAGCCAACACTTAACTCGCTGCACAGTGAAGTCAGGCCTGATACAATCTATCCCAGTCATGAATTTCAGTCAAAACAGCAATCAGTATCGTTTCCCTCCCTTTGCTATACTGTTGACCCACTCTGAAAAGCATGCAGCTCCCTGGGCAGTAACCCTGGTGATATTCCCACATATTGTTATTCTGACACACATTCTCCAGTTTTGGTGAAACAGTAATGCTGCAATGAAAAGTGGGCGTGAGTAAACTCCCCCTCTCCAAGCCCCAGTGGACCCTGCATCTGATGCTGATTAATTTTCTACATGCAAATACAGGATCACAAAATAACTGCTCTAACAGAGCAATACATCTGTAACAACTTCCATTCTGTTTTACAATCCCATGTGATGCAAGTAGCTGCTGTGAAAGAACCAAGCCTGGTATAGGATCGTTTCTTCCAAGCTGAAACCCATAAAATATGATTGTGTGGTGGTTTATGGGACTCGGTAGAGGTACACAAGCACAAAAAAACATTTCAGTTTTTTGTTTGACATTTGTACATATAAATACCACAAATTGCAGGCACAGCTTAGAAGAATGCAAGACCTCCGACAAAGTTCAGTTACGTAATGGGAGAGAAGATTTATGTGTTAGGACATGGAGGACTGAATGTCAAGACAGCCTGGTAAAGACACCTGGTACGGAGTCAGTGAGGAAGAAAGACTGTATGTGCGTATGCGTGAAGGCATTTGAGCATATTAGCGTGTATGAACATTCAAATACTGTAAGAGAAGCAATTAAAACATTCCCAAATGATGGCTCAATAAGTACTGCACTGCTTACTATTTCATGCACTCAGTAAATTGTGATTTTAGTTAAGCCCATAAACTGTATATAAAAAATGGACATAGCTTCAAGAGGGGTGAACTATGAAGAGAGATTAAAGGGTTAGCCAGCTATGATGTGCTTAAAGTCAGAGTTCCAGTGGTCTCTTTTTACCTGGGTAGATCACCATGGTAACTTATGCTGAACACATAACCTGGTCTGGAGCAGCTTATGTTCAGTCTCTGTTCTTTTTAATAACAGTAAGCTCTAAGTGCTATATAGAATCTCTGCTGAAGGAATACGTTTTATACATGCAACCTGTAGAGCTGAACTTTGCTGACACCACCGAATGACGGCATGCTGTAAAGTTACAGCAGCGCAAACTGTGCGACGCATTCGCACTGGAATCTGCATGTAGCCAATTCAGTTTGTCGTGTAGAAAATCTATAAATGTTTTTATGTTTGGTCCTGATTTGTTTCACTGAAGACACATTAGAACATTTGTAGCTTTTTATTTATCACCAATAAATATTCACAATCAGTAAAATTTATTTTAATTTGAGCTGGCAACAAACCAAAGTGATTTCCACGTCTCCTTCATCCGGCTATAGACAGGAACACACTGAATACACTTAATATAAAATGCATCAAGTTTAAAGTTTCAGAGCTCTGATGCAGAAATAAACGGCAGCACTGACTGGGCACTGAGCTTGGTGAGCTTGTGATAATAATGAATTCACAAGATGATCAAATTTCGTCAGCATTACTCTTGTCTTATTTGCAGTTCCAGTGTTGCATCTTAGTGTTAGATTTTTATTATTCTTTAAAGATCTGTATCAAATGTTAGTCTGATAGAGTCTCTGACTGAAGTAGACGGCGCTCAGTTGATTGATTGTGTGCAAAAGAAGAATCAAATGATGTGTCAAATGCACCCTTTTTCTGTGAGTGTACACAGAGCCTGAAGCAGAAAGCCTGGGGTGACAAAGAAATCTGACAACCACCCGCTATCTCTGACTGGGGTTTTAGGTGTTGTCAACCCATCTAATGCAAAGAAAGCCTGGCTATGATGCATTTGTTTTGTAGTACATCCCTGGGGTCTGAAAAGTGAAACCAATTCAGAAGTGCCTCAAACCTACGGGGTGACTTACGAGGTTGCAAAAAGAAGTCCGACTGTATAAAAATCTATGGGAAAATAATACTGCTTACTTGAACTGTGATCTCAGTGAACAATTTCCTGATGTGTTTATGGTCTCAGTCTCTAGTTTCAAGTCTTGTTTGATAAAATTGTGTAAATTATGGTCGCAGTGAGAGTAATAATAAATGGGTGTAATTTCGGGTTTGTGTGTTTTATTTGTGATTGGCAATTTGCTACCGTACACTCAGATCTACAGTCAGATCTACCCCCTTGCATTTCGCTTCTATTAAAAAAAAGAAAACATTTTTAAAAATTACCAAAATGCTCAATATTTCTTCAACACAGGAGTCCACAAACCAATGGGTGATGTCACCCTCTGCCTTTGTCTATCTTATATACACTCTGTGGTCAAGCCCACTTAAACTGTACACCCCCCCCATTGCTGTGAGGCGCCTTGAATAAAAGCGTCTATCATTAAATGGCTAAAAATGACCCTGCACATTTTCCCTTTCATCTACAAAGGGTAGAGTCTGTATTGGAGTCCTGCCTACAGCTCCCTTTAAACAATTCATCCTCTTTGTCTCTCCTCTTCCTGTTGGAAACACACACTTGTCCACTCATTGATAACCCTTTTTTCAACCCCACAAGTGTGGCATGTTCTTAATCACACGCATTTAGTAGATCTGCCATTTATCTGTGATTTGGAGGAACCTCCAGGATGAGGTGCTTCCATGCTGTTTTCCACATGCTGGTGCATGTCTTAGTGTATTTCTGTACCCTTCATGTGGGTGCCAGTGGAGGTGGGCGGGAAGGCACATGAGTTTGACCTTTGTTGGCATTAAAAGAAACGGATTAGGCCCAACTTTCATCTACCTCTTTGTTATCCCCACCAACACTCCCATCTGTGTTCCCCATGAAATCGATAAAAAATGCTTTGAAGGCCTTTTTTTAACCACTGTTGGAAGGGAACCCCAGAATATTCCTTGGGAACCCCTCTGTAAGGTGATTTTATATCTTAAAAATAGCCTGCCACAAAAATGCTAAAGCTGTCCTTTTGCAGGCTGAGAGATGATATTTTTAGTATTTTGGTGGCTGTAAAATGAGACAGACAGAACAATTCAATTCAATTCAATTCAATTCAATTTTATTTATATATCGCCAAATCACAACAACAGTCGCCTCAAGGTGCTTTATATTTTAGGGTAAAGACCCTACAATATTAGACAAAAAACCCCAACAATCAGACGACCTCCTATGAGCAAGCACTTGGCAACAGTGGGAAGGAAAAACTCCCTTTTAACAGGAAGTAACCTCCGGCTGAACCAGGCTCAGGGAGGGGCAGCCATCTGCCGCGACCGGTTGGGGGTGAGGAGAAACAGAAGAGAGCAGAGGGAGACAGGACAAAAAGGCACACCTATGGGAGAGAGACAGGGTTAATAATAGCTAATGATTAAAAGCAAGTGGTGTATAAACACATGGAGAGTGAAAGGAAGTGAAGAAGAGGAAGTGCTCAGTGCGTCATGGGAAGCCCCCAGCAGCCTAGGCCTATTGCAGCTTAACTAAAGGATGGTTCAGGGTCACCTGATCCAGCCCTAACTATAAGCTCTATCAAAAAGGAAAGTTTTAAGCCAAATCTT
>VUQI01061681.1:0-18074 GCA_015106735.1 Paratilapia polleni
AACACTAAACTCCTGTACAGACCTTTTCCTCTCACACCGCTGATTTATCTGCAGCAGCTGTGTTACTTTCATTCGGTATTATGTGTGTAACCTCTTCATATTTTTATAATATTATAGTTTACGCTTCCTTTGCAAAATCAGCCGCTCAGCTGCCGGTACACTAATCACTGTGATTGGTCAGATGTTGCCAGCGCCACCCCTTTCATGTGAACATGCTCATACCTAGATCATGAAACCTTGGGTTAACATAGTGAGATGATAACCAGCTTCGTGTGATTGCCAGTGTTAGGGTAAGTGAATCCAGATAACAGAAAGATACCCCGGGTACAGGGCCTAATCCTGTTATCCTAATTAAGATTTTTTTTTTTCAAAAATTCACCATAACAACAGTCCATCTTTGTTCAAAAGTTGTTGGACTTGAATGATATTACTGTCAAACCACTTCTGGATAAAAAGACTTTTGTGTTTAAGCTGAATATCATTGTTGTTTCATATCAATGATCACAGCACTAAAACAATGGATAGGAATTACTGGCAACTTACTAAGTCATTACTAGAAAATGAGTACTTTAACCAAATCACTGTGAAATATTAGAGACAAGCAGGTGTTCTCAATAATCTAGGATTATGATGGGAATTTAAATGAATTTTGAAACAAGGAACCTGGAAAAAATATTGCACAATACAAAATGAAAACAGATAGATCTATCACCCAGTAGCAAAGATGATGGGGGCCTGGAAGTTTTAGATCACGAAATGGGAAGTAACAGCTTTAAAATTAACTGTCTGGTAATATTCTTAAAGAACCAAAACAGTATATGGAACATCTTTCTCAAATACATATTTGATAAGATTGATTTTCTTCTGAACTGTTACTATTCCATTGAAAAATTACCTTGCAGTCTAGCAAATTTGCACAAACAGGCACTGTTAGTATGAACATTGGCCTTCACACACAGCTTCTCTCCACACAGATACAACATATGGAACAAAAAAGATATTGATCTTAAACACAAAAGTCTTTTTATCCAGAAATGGTTCGACAACAATATCATTCATGTTAAACAATTTTTGAACAATTGGGCTATTGTTATGTTGAATTTTTGAAAAACTCACTGTTATACCAAGAGAATATGTACTGGTGTTTAATGCTATTCAAGAAGGTGCCTCATAATATAACTTTGTCAGCAGCCTGGAAAAAGATCGTAAAAAGAAAATTTTTATTGTGGATTTGGATTTTTAAATTAAAAAAAATATATAGCAATAAATCAGCCCTTAAAAAAAACAAAGAAAAACACCTTTTCTCATCATAATGTTTTCACAAAACTTTTTTTGCTTATCATAGATCAGGATCTTGAAAAATGTAGCAACAGATTTTAGCTGAGAGCTGGACCCAAATATTCAGCATTGTGTGTATCATTCCCCCTACTCTCTCCCCATTTTCCTGTCCTCTCTCTATATATACTCTGTACTGCCAAATAAAGGCTTAAATGCCACAACAAATCTTTAAAAAACAAAACAAAACAAAACAAAAAAAACATCTTAGCTTTTTCAATCACATGGGTCTACTCTGAGATTAAGAAATCAGGCTGTCACAATTTCTATTATTGAGTATTTATTGATAATAGTTTCCTAGATTGCACAACGTAGCTATAAAGAAGCCAAAGTTAACCAAACTTAACCCCTATGTGGAGGGGTCAGTACTTTGCTCAGAGGTAGCAGGGCATGGTTCCAGAGTATGAAAGGCAACATTCTACGTAACCCATATTTGGAAAGTTCATTCTCCATGTGGAAAAGATGCCAATGACCATAACAAAGAAGCAACATTTTATCTGACAATTATTAAAACTTGTTGTGTGGAACAACCCAGAAGTTTGTGTTATGCACATTTATGGATACAACTTGCTAACCAAGCTTGCTAGCGGCAGCTGATAATTTATCATCCAATATGTAACATGTTGCCCAAATATGGTCACTTCTGGCTAAGGTTTAAAAAAAGAAAACAGTCCAGAAACCAGTGGGCTACATCACACCCTGGATGCACTGCTAATATTCTTATTGCTCTGTTTCCATTTTGAAATCAACTTCCCCCTTTCTGTGTCTCACCAAGAACGTTGACAAAGGCATTGGCCAACAGATACCCGTGCTCATTGGAGGCATTGCACTGGTAGACAGCGCTGCTTCCAATCTGCACTGAGCGGAAGATGATGGTGTCTCCGAGCACCTGTCTGTTTGGATTGGGGGGAGAGCCTGCAGTCCAGAGGAGGAGGAAGAATGAAGAAAAGTGTTAGATGATGTAGACAGTTAGAATATTGATGGCCACTGTATATACTGGTGAAATTTGATTTGATATAATTTGAACTTTTACATTCAAGTCATTGCATTACATTCCATACTTGATCCAGGTCAGTTTTACTCCAGTTATTTTATAACAAAAACAAGGTTGGTATTCTGTAACAATAATAAAGAAAGAATCCATACTCTCTATAGGCTGTCCGTTGACAAGCCACTGGATGTGGGGTTTAGGGTTGCCATTGGCCCGGCACACCAGGCGCCCATTCTCATCTGGGGCTAGTACCAGGTCTGAAGGCTTGTCTAACCAGTAAGGAGCCGCTTTTTGATACAACGAGTAAAGCAAGCATGTTAGTAGAAGTTCATATATTTTTAGAAACTCATAGCCAATATAACCTACTCACCTTTAACCTGAACAAAGATGGAGTGGCGCATGGTGCCTAAGTGATTGTTGGCCATGCATACATACTCCCCAGCATCCTCCTCTGACACACTAACAATCTTCAGGGTCTTGTTGAAGTTCTCAAACTTCACCTTCTGCCCTGGCAGCTCACCACCCTTCTTAAACCACTTGATGGTGGGTGTTGGACTGAAGGAGAAGGCAACAGGAGGAGAGACAAGGGTTTGGCCTTAAGTTTCAAATTCATGGTCCACTATGCACTTTTCAAATCCAGACAAGCAAGACGAATGACCTTAATTAATTAATTAATATTTTATGTTGTCTTGTGTGTGTGTGTGTGTGTGTGTGTGTGTGTGTGTGTGTGTGTCTGTGTGAGTAAGAGAGAGAGCTCACAGTCCAGCAGCAATACACTCCAGCAGCAGTTGGTCATCTCGCAGCACCATTTTGGAGCTCTCACTCCCTGATGGTGAAAGAAAGGTCGGCGTGGACTCTGCTACTTTACGGCCTGAAGATGAGGCATGAGGACAGATTAATGCACACATAAAAAAAATATTCATTTATCTTTGTAGCATGACATCCTCAAATGGGTTAAACATCCTCATTGTCACATCAGCCTAGTACCATGTGATCCTTGCAGATTTGGCTTTCTGTGCAGTCACTGAGGCCAAAGTGAACTGTAAACAGGTCTAACACTCTCTGGCTTCTCTCAAAGGAAAACATTAAGAGATTCAGAAACAACAGCAGGGTCATTGATCTTTGTTTGTGTTCACCAAGGGAGCACAGATGGTGAAGATTGCCATTAAAAGCTTAAATAAAACAACTGACCAAACTTACCCACTTTTTCTGCTGTAATGAGATTAGTTCAACATTTATATGGTCATGTGACTGATGCATCAGTCTTCAGTTTGACGTTAAATCTTCCCGTCTTGGCTACAGCTTTACACCATAGTTGCATCATGTAATTTGCTGCCTTGCCAGAACAGAACCTTGCTGCTCTTTGGAGTAAGCAAATAATCCACAGATTGAATAATAACTGGAGCTGAGGAGGAACTGAAAAGGATCTGTAAGTAAATTCATGTCTGATGTATGGCTGCTTTTTGCTTTTACTGCAATAGTAAACCATCAATACTGCTCAAGTTGTTAGTAACAAATAAACTGTGGACAGAATAAATGAACTAAACTGTTAATTCAGCTAAGAAAGCTGGGATGTGAGCAAACTAGCAAGTGCACCTTTTGTTTGTAGCAAACGTCTGTAGCATTTTAATCAGATGTGTTTCACTTCCACAGGAGTCAAACACCATTCCTTGGTTTCACATGTGACCACACATAAAGTCACACATAATATTTTTTTTTTTTTAAACATTTGCCATAAAAAAGAAACTTCTTCAGGAACATCCTTGCTACAGTGTTGTTCACAATTGCCTGGTTTTATTGCTATTGCATGGCTCACTGTCTATAGCACACTGTTCTGGAGACAATCTAAAAGTTAGCAAATTTGAAGCAAACAACTGCCATAGTTGTGTTCCACAGAAAATTTCAGTAGCAACTTTATTTTTTGCCTCTATTTATATTTTTTGTCCTCTAAAGTCCAAATTTTAATAAACACTTCTGAAGGCCATTGCTGCAATTGTTAAAATGGCAACACAGAGTTAAACTTTTATATAGATAACATTGTGTCGTATGGTTGAAACTCTGCTAATGGATCCAAAAAGGCTTTGGCTGACTCCATATTACATCTGAATCAGTGCTAGACTTTTCCAGTTTGATCCAATCCCAGCACAAATGTTGTAAAACCCAGTAAGCAGAGATGCAGCCTGCTGAGAAGTGTGTGGGATTAATTTAGCGTGAGCCGTCTTTGTGATGCAGATCTGCATGGGATTAAAGCTGGTAGCTTCTACAGAGGTTGACAAAAAGACAGGAGTTGGTAAGGTGGTTCTGTTCCTGTGGGGACACTAGTGGGACAAGAAAAATAACAAGAGAAGGATTTGGTAGTGATAAAAAAATATGGTTAGGAGCTAAAATGAGACAGGTAACGCCACGAGAATGTGGCAAACCTAGCACCCAGCACCCCAGCTGATGATGCCGGCAGGACTTCCCACGATACCTTAGAGATTTTCGAGTGTATCCATATGATTGTGTGTTTGTAGTCACTGCTACTGTCCACACACTAACACAGAAATGCAAACACAAGTAGGAGGCAGCAAACTTCATTTTCAGACATATATGACTATTAATGATCACAGCATGAATCCAGACTGAATATTCATCATGTGACTAATCTCTGTGCTGGCACCTCATCTGTGTCTTCAGTCCCACAGGGCCTCCAAGCTGCCAGCCTGGTCTCTCACTAGGAACATCTTCTCCCTCAGGGGCATACCCCATCTACCCCTGGGCCCCCCACCCCCGCTCCCACCCCATCCAAATCAGCCACTGGCACATATGCTGACACTTTAGCAGATCTGTTTCCTCCAGCTATGGGCTCATTCATGGTGTTTTCTGTATAATGAATATACAGATTCAATTCTCTGTGTGCACTCTACTTGAATTAAGGGTAATTTGTGAGGTAATTACTCTATGTTTATTCATTATATGTGATCATTTAACGCTGATTGAAAGGTGGATTAAACAGATGAATATTTATTTCTACTGTGTGAGTGTACAGTATATTAGGGCTCAGCTGCTGTCCCAGACAACGATGTCTAGTGAGACATCATCTTCCTATGCTGAATATAATGCCATTTGACTTCATTCCATAATTGACTTTTGATGACGTTTTTTGACTTTTGTTTACAATTCAATAATCAATCAATAATGACGTGATAAGACACTACATATATTTTGGATTATTCATTTAAATGTCATCTTAATGTGATCGTTTCCCAAGTAATGTAATAAAACTCCAGAAGACACACCAAACACAATTAAGTGTAATTTTTCTCTCTATCTCACAAATTTTAAATTTAAAAATACACTGAGGCAAAACATTATGTGTCATGTTCTGTGGGATTTAGAGTCCTTAGTTTATAGTCCAGTTTTCCTTACTTTTATAACCATTAGTGTCTTAAGGTTTTAGGTTAATGTTTTCTTGCCTCTGCCTTTTATTTTATTATATCTAGTTTTGTATTATTTCTAGTTAATTCCTATTATTCCTTAGTATTCTTGGGTTTTTTAATTCCTCTGTATTTTGTATCAGTTCGTTATCACTCTATGTTTAGTCTTAGGATTCTTAGCTTTTAGTAGATACTTTGTATTCTGGTTTCTGTTAGTGTTAGAGATGTTTTTATGTTTGATTCTCAAGTTTTAGTTTAGCCCTGCCTCCTTTTTGTCATCTTGTATCTTGTTGTCAAATCTTTGTCTACCTCTATAAGATTATTTTTTGTGTCCTTTAAGAATGCCTTGTGAGTCTTGCACTTGGATCCTTTTCCTGAACTGTCACATTATGACCACCTGTCTGCAAAAGGTGGCATAATTTCTACTACCACTGGGGAGTAGGAAGAACAAAGAAGTAGGGAGGATTCACATGTAAGCATTTCAGCACTTGTAGTTTCTCAATCGCCTTGAGCAGCGTGACATCATGGACTGTCAAACTGAACTGGGGATCTGTTGTTTACTTTGCTTAAGTTTAAGTTTAAGAGTTTAGACGTTTCACTTTTCAAGAGCCAGTGTAGGCACCAGTCAATTAAATCATGTTTATTTAAATGCTCTAGGGCTACCACTAGCCAATTAAATCACTTCCCAAAAAATGTCCTAAGAATGAGGTAGTTGCATGTGCTCCCTGACATTCAGCATCAAAATGAAGAAGCTGATCCAACCTCAAATATCAAGGAATGGCCACTGTCGAGCACTGTAGAAATGCGTACATGAGAATTTTTTCTAACTGCTGTCAGATGTGTGGCAGACTGTTTTAGAAGCCAAACCAGCTTCCTGTTCCACATCTCTAAAAATATGCACCAAGTTTATATTTGACAGTAGCCATGGCACGCTGCAAAGAGCACATGAGGAGGGAAAGAAGTCAGACACAGGAATGTCATAGAGGATCTAGTCATAGCACCTCTATTGCCACTGTCTGTCACTTTAAGGTGTTGTGGTATCTGGCACTGAGATGTTAGCAGCACATCCATGCCTCATATTGCCAATTCAGGGTTTGCCCCTCCTGTCAGTAGGTCCATCCATTGGCCTTGGTGGTCACTCAGGTCTTTATACCCATCTAATTCTCCCACAATCAACAAGCTGACTACAACAACCAACTATTCACTTACAGTCTATATCCCGAACTTTGACATTCACCACTACGTGACAATAGGTGTTATTTGCTTCAGCTATAGGTAGTTATGTTTTGGCTTGTCAGAATATATCCTACTTTATTTGCAGCTTATATCCCAGAAGAGTTAAAAAAAAAAACTGATGCCTTAAAAGAAACAACAAAATGACCTGAACTCATCATTCAATATGAAATCAAACAAATTCTACACATGTAGAGAGCAGTTAGGAGGTTAGACTGAGCTTCAGTTAGCAAGTAGGTTAGCACATCAGCCAGGTTACACCCTAAGGAGGTGAACAGGAAGCAGAGCTGAAACTCACCACCATAGGGGTCAGAGGCATTGTAAGATGTGTCATTATACGGCTCCGCTGGAAACAACAGGCACACACAGTGGCACATCAGTCCACACAAAAACGCATTCACACAGCCTGAAAACATACTGATGTTGAATATTAAACAAAACGTTTAAAAAGACCCTACATTTCACCATCTTTTCTTTTCGTGGCAACCTGAGGAAATCATCACAGAGGTTATGATTTCATACATCTCCTGTCATGTCATAACATCACCTCTAGATGGGGACATGTCATATTCCATTTGGGTTGGTGTGGTATGTGTTCAAAACAGACAAAGGAGATAAGAGAGAGAACAGGGCACAGCGGTTCAAATGATGTTACAGCACTAATTACCTTGGCAACTCATGACTGCTTGAAGATCTAACTCATTAATCAAGATTCTCAGGGTTATATTTGTGTGTTGCCTACTTACTGGTCTGAACTTTGAGTTTGTATGGGTTCTTCTCCTGGATAGTATGTGTGAACAGAAAGCGAGCTTTGCAGCTGTAGTCTGTGTGTGCATCTTGGGCCAAAACGTTGGAGAAATACAGGTCTCCATTCAGTCCCATCGACACTCTTTTATCCTGAGGGATTGGACTCATACCTGGAGGACACAATCACAGAGAGAAAAGAAGAATGAGGACAAGAGAAAGGTAATGAAGCCACATCAACCAGTTTAGTCTTTTTTTTTTTTTTAATCTGTCAACTGCAAGTTCAACAACTTCATGGAAATTCAATGCTAAATTGCCTCAGGATCTCAGCAGCTCAGCAATTATTGCTTACTCACCCAGTAAAAAGATGACTTTGCCAGATGTTTAAACAATGCTGGGATTTGGCTGTAAACTGAAAAGTGGTCTTTCTAGGTCACTGAAAAGACGTCCTAAAAAAGATATCTCTTTATGTTTAAATTTTGTTGAAAAGTGAAAGCACATGCCTTCCATCCATTTTTGTAAGCACCTATCCAACATTCTCACATCCACACCTCCACAAACTCCACCAAGAAACACCCCTGCAGACCACCAGATTGAAACCTAGACCCTTCCTGCAGTAAAAGTATCATGCTAACCACTAAACCACCATGTCAGCCAAGCAGGTGGGACTAATAAAGCAAATATAGACCACTTTTGGTCTATGTTTGCCACAAGTATATCTAAGTTTGATCTAGAGGTCTACTAAACTTCTGAATAAAATTCAGTGCAATATTAGCCTAGATGGCTATTCATCATTTAGACATCTTTTAAACTTCCAATTCAATGAACTAAAAAAAAGTACTTTTCTCACTTCTCAAAGCTGCTATGACATCTGGCAAAGTTGTCTTTTCAACGAGTTTTTGTTGGGTGCAACGTGATCATAGTTTCGTGGCTGTGTGGAATTTGCTTGGCGTGATATACTTTAGTTGCACTGTAAAAGTGCCTTGAGGCGACAGTTGTTGTGAATTGGTGCTATATAAATAAAACTGAATTGAAATGAATTATTAATCTATAATTCCTACTATATATCCTTAGCACTTATACTGTATGTTGAGGAAGCATTGCTACAACACACCGACTGGCAAAACAAAAAACCCAATCTACAAATGCAGAAGTAAAGATCCCTTTAAGGCCACCTTGGAGATGGCTTCCTGCATCTATTTTCACATATAACTCAATTCAAAATCTGCTCAAGTTACCCCTGCTCATGTATCATCCTACAGTCGCTACAGGAAAACGTTAACCTCCAGTACACCCACACACACATCGAGATGGAGCATCATCTACTGTAAGTGAACCAACTGACGTAAGCCATCTGACTGTTAACAGAATGCCTCAGGACCAATCAGCAGCTGGGCCATCAGTCCTAATCATACATCAGTGTGTCACAATGTCTGGGCTACATGACAAGATGATATGATTTGCTGTTGTTTATCTGAGTGTATATGATTGTGTTTGTGTCACAGGCTGTGCAGTGAAGGGGGTCAGTTCATTTCAGGTGAACAGCCATTTACTTGCCACTTTTTTAACAGGGCAGGAAGTCTTTGTTGCAACTGAGTTTGACAAAGTGTCCTGGATATTTTTCAGTTTAAATCTTAAATACAGAAGACTGAAATTAAAGACTTGATTGGATAAATATTAGCACTGGTTAACTTAAATTGCTTCTTGTCTTTGTTTGGCTGTAAAACAGCTTCTGGCAAGACATGAGGCCTGCTCTCTCAGCTCTTATGAGGCATACACACACACACGCGCACACACACACACACACACACACACACACACACAGCCTGAGGAGCACAGTAGCATAAGCCACTGGGAACAAGAAAAACAGCCAAGGAGAAAAACATCTCCCTCAAACTACTGACAGAGAGAAACAGAGAGACACAAGAACACAGGAAATAAAAGACCAAACCCATTATGACTAAATGTCACTTAATTAAATGACACCTATGAAAAGAGGAAAATAAAGGTTATCTTCAAATTACAGTGTAAGTGGACCCAAAGCAAATAAAATCCACTTCTCAGGAATTTTTTTCTTTAAGGAATGATGTTATTTAAGGTGGCCATGTTAAAGAAACTCAGCATCATGTTTCAAACATCAAAGCTTATTTAAACAAAATTGTCAAGTCATAGGGTCATAATTCCCCTGTAATTGTCTCTTGTTGTAAAAGCAAGGAAACAAACAGTGACAGTAAGATAATCATCAGGAGACAGAGATAAAGCATACATCATATAGACAATAAGAAATAGGTTCAATGTTATTGGGAGCATGTCTGTGTGTAACTGGTGCTCACTGCTGTCCATCCAGAAGGTGAATGGAAGAGGCAGGCCTGGTGGGGGGTTGCAGGGTAGAACCAGTGGGGAGCCTTCAGTCACAGACACTGGCTCCAGCACCTCCTTAGGCCACAGAGGAGCCTCTGGAATATGGAGAAAAAGGGAGAGAAATCAGAAATATGAACAACAGCATTTCAACCATTAGTTGAATATATAAGAAATACAACATTTCTCAAAATTGATCAGCACTGACCTGATACTGGGGTATGACTGTCGTATAGTACCATTACTGCTGCCACAGCTGTGATAAGTGATCTCATAGGTGCCCTGGACAGTAAACAGCATTGTGCTGTATTGTATTTGTGGATCTGTCTAAGGTGTTTGATTCAGTGGATCACGAATTGCTGCTGAAAAAACTTATTAATACTGGTTTTGGCCCTAAGGCTGTTAAGTGTCTAAAAGTCTAAAATTATTTTGTAAATCGAACTCAGTGTGACTATGAAGAGGGCTATAAATCTGGCTTTCTTGAGTTAACTAAAGGTGTCCTGCAGGGTTCCATTTTGGGATCTATTTTATTCTCTATATTTATAAATGATTTGGGCCCTAACATCCCAGCAAAAATACATCTTTATGCTGATGATAGGGGTTTGCGGACTTTAGCATTGTTGCATCTGATGGTACCTGCTTACAAGTATTTGGGTATATGAATAGATGACAAGTTTCTTTTTTAATGTACACAAATGCAAGTCTTGTTAGGAAGCTTAAAGTGAAGAGGTTTTTACTTTAGAAATAAATCTTGCTTTACTTTTTATTCTAAGAGAAAACTTGTGGAAGCTACTTTTCTGCCTGTGATTGATTACAGTGATCGTAAATGCATGCTTCCTCTTCAGTTTTACAGAGTCTACATTCAGTGTACCACAAATCTCTACATTTTATTACAAATGCAAAGTCTCTGACTCACCATTGCATTCTTTATGATTTGGTGGGTTGGTCATCACCGACCACTCACAGAAAGCAGCATTGGTAAATTTTTCTTTATAAAGCAATACTAGGTAAAATTCCAGTTTACCTTTGTACCCTTCTCTCTTCCAGAGAAATAGTTACCAGCTACGCTCTGCTAAATGGTTGCTTTTTGATGTGCCGAGAGTTCTGACAGATCTGGGGAAAACAGCATTTTCTTACTACGCACCCTCGACATGGAAATATTTACAGAAAGACCTAAATTTAAATATGCTTATGTCTATTGGTGAATTTAAAAGCATCATAAGAAATGCACTGAAGGATGTTTTGAGTTTGTATGGCTGCTGTCTTGGCCAGGTCTCCCTTGCAAACGAGATTTGATCTCAATGGGACCTCCTGGCTAAATAAAGGTAATAATAATAATATACTGTCATATTGACAACTTGTGAAAAAATGTAGGACATTTCTGTCAGAAAAAGGAAACCTTTGTTTGTCTTTTCTAATACAATCATATTTTTAGCTCAGACAAACTTTACTGTAGCTTTTGATGATCTATCACAAGCATGTACACTCACCAGCCACTTCATTATATTATATATTTATATCGTAGGGTCTTTACCCTAAAATATAAAGTGCCTTGAGGTGACTGTTGTTGTGATTTGGCGCTATATAAATAAAATTGAATTGAATTGAATTGAATTGAATTAGGTATACCTGTTCAAGCAAATATCTAATCAGCCAGTCACGTGGCAGCAACTCAGCACATTTAGGCATGTAGACAAGATCAAAACAACCTCCTGAAGTTCAAATTGAGAATCAGAATGGAGAAGAAACGTGATGTAACTTTGAATGTAGCAGGGGTGTTGGTGTTAGACAGGCTGGTCTGAATATTTCAGCGCTCTACTGGGATTTTCCCATACTGCCATCTCTAGGGTTTACAGAGAACAGTCCAAAAAAGAGAAAATATCCAGTGTGAGGCAGTTCTCAGGGTATAAATGCCTTGTCGATGTCAGAGGTCAGAGGAGAATGGCCAGACTGCTTCAAGCTGATAGGAAGTCAACAGTAACAGCATGTCAAACCTTGAAGTAGATGGGCTACAGCAGCAGAAGACCACACTGGGTGCCACTCCTGTCAGCTAAGAACAGTAAACTGAGGCTACAGTTCACATGGGCTCACCAATACTGGACAATAGAAGATTGGAAAAACGTTGCCTGGTCTGATGAGTCTCTGAGTTACTGCTGCAACATTTGGATGGTAGCATCAGAATTTGGCGTAAACAACATGAAAGCATGGATCAATCCTGCCTCATAACAGCATTAGTTGTGGTGTAGTGGTGTGAGGGATAATTGGCCCCTTAGTACCAACTGAGCATCATTTAAACGCCACAGCCTGCCTGAGTATTGTTGCTGACTGTATCCATCCTTTACAACCATAGTGTACCCATCTTCTTATGGCTGCTTCCAAGATGTCACAAAGCTCAGATCATCTCAAACTGGTTTCTTGAACATCACAGTGAGTTCACTGTACTCAAATGGCCTCCAGAGTCACCAGATCTCAATCCAACAGAGCACCTTTGGGATGTGGTGGAACGGGATATTCTCATTATAGATGTGCAGCCAAAAACCTGCAGCAACTGTGTGATGCTGTCGTGTCAATATGAACCAAAATCTCTGAGCAATGTTTCCATAACCTTGTTGAAACTATGTCATGAAGAATTAAGGCAGTTCTGAAGGAAAAAAGGGGTCCATTCCGATACTAATAAGATGTAACTAATGAAGTGGCCAGTGAGTGTACGTATATATAACCCTAGCCCCAAAATAGTTCCCACACCATAATAAATGCATGTAGAGATGGGGAACATATTTTTCAACATGGGAATGGTGAACTTAGTAATGTTTCAAGGAGTGTATTCCATCTGAATATAATAAGTGGATGAATGATAAATAAACACTATTTTTTGTGTTCTGTGGTCTTACTGGAGACCCGGAGCAGGATTTTGTTGGAAAGGGCCACTCCAAAGTCATTGCTGGCAAAACACTGGTATTCTCCTTCATAGTCCTCTGGTCGACCTCCACTGCGGAAGCCAATCTCCAGGGTTCCTGAGCGTTTTCGCATCGTCACCCTGAAATCTTTCCCAATATTGAAAAACTTCCCATTCCTTCGCCATGAAAACCTGAGATACAGTTCAAGAAATCAAAGAGTTAGCCTTATAACCTTGTTATTGTCACAAGAAGACCAAGAAGACCAGAAGACTAAACTTTTCATTAAAACTAACTAACCACAGTGATTAAATAATGAGTGTAAGCAGGAAACATTGACTGAAAAATAACCATGAATAAATATCAGTTCTCTACAATAATGAAAAAGAATGTAAAAAAAACCATGATGAAAATACAGTATTTATGTTTGTGTTTTTCTGAGAATTACCATTTCCTCATACAGATCTGATGTTTAGGCCAATTTTCTTTTTTGTCTTTTCATATGAGCAGAATCTTCAGTACACACTGATATCACATGCTTCATATATGTGATAAATCTGGCACGTTGTTTACTATAAAATAACTAAATAAATAAAAAATGACACAGTGTAATATCTCATGTTGTTGATCATCTGAGGTTATTTTAAAATAATTTTAGAACCTCCTAGGACCAGATGATTTTTATGAAGCACTGACAAGTAAAACCTTTCAACTGAAAGATGGTGTACCTTCTTTTTCATTTGACTGTATATTAACCAACTGGCATATGACAGCAATGCAAAAATCCACCACACACTCTACATGTGCTTTTAATAATACTGTAGCCTAATCCAGTTCCATGTGGTGTTTCCAAAAGGCTCTGTGATTAGTGAAGAACACTGAATATGCTTACATAAGCCAGCTCTATTTTTAGTGAGGAATGGGGATTTACAAAAGATGCTGTCTGTCATTTTTCGGCGAGTAACAGTCGAGCTTAGCCTGTTTGCGGTGCAGCACAGTGCACTGAACAATGAGCCACTATTGAAGCATTGGAAACCAAAGCTGTGTGCATGTTTTGGTGTGTGTTATATAGTGAGAAACTGATTGCAAGTGAATAAGTGAACGATCCCTTTTGGTGAATGTTTCATGAGCATAAATAGTCAACTGAGTGCATTACTGGAGCACAATGCCTGTCCTGGGAAGAGGAGAACCAGTATGTGTGCATGACAAAATGTCTCTGAGTGCCTTTTTGTGAGGTTGTGTAAGTATGTGTGTATACACAAGAATCTAAGTGCGTGTGTGTGTCTTACGTAAAGCCGGTCTCTCTCCAAATAAACAATGTAGCACTGTCCTGAGCTGGTCATTCCCTCAGTGATGTAACCACTGGAGACCCAGTGTATCTGTTTGCATGTATGTGTGTGTGTGTGTGTGTGTGTGTTTAGGCCTCTTCTGAGTGTAATTTATAGAGTTCCATACATTTGAGGTGAGGCTGAGGTGTATGTGTATACATGTGACTTGGTTTTTAGCTATTCCTTTAACTGTGTAAACAGATCTCTGTGTGTTGGGACTAAATAAGGAAGAAGAAAAGAGATGGAAAACCATGTGTTTTCGCTCCTTCTGCTTCAGAGCAATAGCTTAATTGGTGCCATTTTTCTGGAAGTGGTGACAGACTGTCCTCTCACATGCCTCAAAGATCATGGCTGACATGCATCTTGTTGAGCAGGCATGTGGACTGGGTCAGGATATCAGCCTGTCATCTAGCCATGAAGCTTACACCAAGCTGTGCGAGACGGATGTCAAATACAGACACCTCAGCAACCGCCTGTGGCTGTACAGACTGCTGTCCTCTCTGTGTAACCTCTGCTGCATAGGCTGCAACCTCTACAGCCTCTGTTACATGGCTGAGAATCTCATCACACTATAAAACCGACACACAGCATCAGGACTGATCATTTAAATCAGTCCCTTACGGATCTAGAAACACTTCCTTTTTTTTTTGAAGCTGTAATTTATATTTTTAATTCAGGGAATTAAATATATCAATAATTGAGGGAAAATTCACTTAACAGAGCCATTTTCAGTTGGGGGAGCTGTAGCTGAGGTAGTGCTGGAGTTCTGTGCTTTCGATCAGTTTCACACCAGAAGTGTACTGTCCCCAAGTTCAACTGAACTGTGCCCGGCATTACACAAACCGTCAAGTTCAAATACACCTTTAATCTATTTTTCATTTAGATTTTATTTTATTCTACCTTTATTTAACCAGTGAAACTCTTAAGAGAATTAACCTGGGATCACCACACTCATCATTCATTTCTAATACTGTTGTCTTTCTTTTGAAAATGTCATTTCACTTGAGTCCTCAAGTACCGTTGTTTCATATCTGAAATGGGAGAAAGATATAATTTGTGATCTCATCCTAATGCAATCCACGAGAGGTGGTCTGAAAGACAGAATGCATTTCCAACATGCAAAAACATGTTTTCCCTGTACTCACAGGATATCCAGATATAGATTACATGTCCATGTCAGGTAAAAATGAGGTTTAAAAAACAGACCAAACTGTATTCAAGACTTTGCTTAAGCAAAACATGTTTAAACATTTTGTAGCAATTTGCAGAAAAGTTCTACAAAAGCAATAGAAACCAAAATGTCAGTGACGTAGTAGCTAATCCAGCTCACAATCCATCACAATTCACAGGTCTGTCGGTCCTTTGGCCAGATGAGCTAAAAAGTAAAAAAGTATTAAAGTAGTAGTAGTAAATAATTAGAACCCTCACATACCATACATGTATTTCAGCCTATCATACCTGGATATCCAGGATATCTAGGTTTGATTGGGTTTACAGCAGCTGCAGCAGACAGCCAGACAGAGTAATGGAGGCAATGGAAGGACAGCACAGGGGTAGCAGCAGCAAAAAGCAGAACAGAGCATTTGTCAGATTGAGGCTGTAGAGGGCAGGCACACACACTGAGTTAATAGGGTTGTTAGAGGGCAGCTAAAGAGCATTGGGACACTTGAAGAAATGGTTGGCTAAGGTGAAAATGTGTTATTGCCTGTGTGAAATATAGAGAGACAGACAGAGGAGGAGGTAGAGAAGTGCATCTGAGTGGCACTGTCACTGCTTATAACTCACACAGCCACAGAGAGACAGGGGTGAATGGACAGAGAGATATGAGGGCAAGGACACATCAAGGACAGCCAGAGCAGGAACACAGGATAGAAACAAAGACAGAGGAAAACGATGAATGATAGATGGTGGGAAGATGGAGAGAAGGGCAGAAAAATGTGTCACTGGTGCACTCGATCAGAACCTCAAACATCTTGCCAAGGCTGCTTTGTGCTCAGCTGTGATGCATTTTCCTTTTAGTTTGCAGCTGAGTTTGACTGGTGCAGCCTGTCAGTTCGTCACATAAGTCCTACACCAAGTTTATCAGACACTTCTGTGAAGTACCTGCAGGATTTTTGTTATCAAGACATGAGGTGGCTGACTGCTAATGTCAGCCACTCAACTGTCATGAATTCATTGCGAAGAATATAACTTGGCCAGTTAAAAAGCTTATAAAATGTCATCAGTGATTCTGGAGGAGCTAATGCCATAATGATTCTGGTTGCAAATGCTATGTGGAGGATGTAATGTTTAAAGAGTATTCATACCATGTAGGCAGCTGGCAGTGTTCTTGTACTCATCATCATCTCAACAGAGAATGGAACAAGAGGCAGCCAAAGAAGAGCTTTGGAATGTCTTTCAAGAAACCCGGAGAACTATTCTTGAAGACTATTTAAAGAAATTACAAGAAAGCTGCCTAAGACAGTTCAAGCTGTGTTGAAGAATAAAGGCGGTCATACCAAATATTGATGTTCAAGCCTGTTAGGATTGTACATTTCAGTAAATCAATGCCTCTATTTCTCATTTTCCCAGCAAAATATAAAGAATGAGGGGTGGCTCAAAACTTTTGCACAGCACGGTAAATAAGAACCTTCACCACCAAAAGCAACACTCTATTCTGGAAGTTTGAAAAAAGTGATCCATATCTGCACCAAAATCTAATGAGTTCTGTCTTTGCCCATGTTCCATCTCTAGACCATATTTCATGAAACACAGTGTGGTAGTTTTGTCTGCTAAAAGACACACAAACACATAAACAAACAAACTGCAGTCAAAACATGAGTCTGCCTTTGCTCTTGCACAAGCAAATGTCTATGCATAGATTTTTGCAGCCTCTAGAAAATGAAATGATTTTGCTAAACCAAACTGTAGAATATTTTAAAAAGAAAAACAGTAAAGATTTGGATAAGAGGTCGCTCATGTCTCTTTAATACAATCAATTAATTGAAAATCAGAGGAATAAGCAGAGGGTGGTTGCAAGTACAGTCATCATAGAAACAAAGTACACCCTCTTTCAATTCTAATATTTTACATCTCAGGACATAATAAAAATAATATGGTCCTTAGCAGGTCTTAAAATTAGGTAAATACAACCTCAGACGAACAACAACACGTGACATATTACACTGTGTCATTATTTATTTAACAAAAATTAAGCCACAATGAAGAAGCAGCATGTGAAAAACTGGGTACATCCTTGTTGCTTTCACAATAATTGATAGGTGCAGCCAGGTGCTGATAATCAAATGCACTTGATTAACTGATCATCAGCAAGTATGACCAACTCTACAAAACCAGAAGTTTTTTTGCCATTTGTAGGTCTGGAGCATTCAGATGTATGATGTGATGATGTGTATGATAACACAATGCCGAGGAGGAAACACTTCAGCAATTATCTTAGAGAAACAGCTGTTGCTGGGAAGGGTTAAGAGGCCATTTCCAAATAAATTGAAGTCCACCATTCTACTGTGAGAAAGATTATTCACAAGTGAAAAACATTGAAAACAGTTCCCAAACTTCCCAGGAGTGAACATTCCAGCAAATTCACCCCACGGTCAGAAACTGCAAAAAACCCAAGGGCCACATTTCAGATTATACAGGCCTCAGTTTGCATGTTAAATGTTAAAGTTCATGACAGTACAATTAGAAAAAGACTGAACAAGTATGGCTTGTGTGGAAGGGTTGCCAGGAGAAAGCCTCTTCTCTCTTAAAAAACAAACAAACAAAAAAAAAAAAC
>VUQI01061682.1:8627-29235 GCA_015106735.1 Paratilapia polleni
CCCCCCCCCCCCCCCGAGAGTATACACAAATGAAGCAAAGGAGGGGGTTTCTGGGAAAGAGATGAAGGGTTGGGGGGTCCACGTCAAGAATGAAGCATGGCCCAGTGTCAGGCTGCATGAATGTGTGTGGGACACACAGGCAAGAAAACCCAAAGAAGGAAGCAAAGAAGAGTAAATACACAGAGAGGAAGCAGAACAGCAAAAGGCTTAAAAGGTTATGGAAGATGCATGTTTCTGTGCTGTCAGAAAATTGCACATTCGACACAAAGAACACAACGTGCTTTCAAACTTTATCCACAAAGAACGGTCAGACATTGGAAATGAGTCCAAAAGCCCCCAAAACAAGGTTATTTATGAATATTTTTCTGATCAGTTGATTAGTTGTTTAGTCTATAAAGTGTCCATCAGACGTTTCCTGACATATTTAATTTACCTGAATATTAAAGAAACTAAGGCAGGAAATGCACACATTGGGAACCAGTATTTTTGGTGAAGAAACAATTTAAAATGTTGTTGATTAAGCTCTGTCAATCAACTAACTCTTAAGGTTAGAGCTTATCATTTAGTTACTTTTTTAAATTAATCACACTTGCTAGAACCACTTTTTTAAAAGTTAAACTCTAACCCAAAAAAGTTACACTCAAACTGTAGCAAATAGTCACATTGGAGAAACTGTAACCAATAAATAATCACCAGTTTCACTTGAAAAATGATAAATTGTTACTTATTCAAGCACCTGGACAAACCCCAAAGCTATAAAAATAACCCAAAAAACAAGTATAGACCAGTCATTTTTACTGTCCATTTTAGCTCACATACTGAGTTCCTATTGGAAAAACATTCGACCTTACTGTCACAATATTAATTCTTCAAAGTCCTGACATTCTAATTATAAAACCATCTCGCAGACAACCTCTAAATACCTCTATGCTCTATGACTATCTCTCCATTTCCTTCTCCATCCCTCTCTCCCTCTCATCCTACTCACCCAAAGGAAAAAGTGCAGGGCCTTGCTGCTGTAGAGGCTACTGCTGAGGGGGATGAAGACGGTAGTGTAGGCAGCCCACACAGCCGTCAAGGCTGGACCGGGCCTGCCGAGCGAGTCCTCTACTTCTACCAGGCCCCTGGGCCCGACTCGGCTCACTACCATCAGGGCAGCAGCGGGCCAAGCCGGCCTGGGGTGGGAGGGGAGGGGGAGGAGGAGGAGGAGAGGGGTCAGGACGGAGGGAGAAGGAGGGGAGTTGGTCAGTGAAGCTCTCCAGACACAGAGGCCAAGGGGAAGAAGAAAGAGACGGAGACGCCGACACAAACACAGAAAGAAAGAGGGAGAAGAGGTAAGCTGGAAAGAGTGAAAAATGGTGAGGCAGGGGAGAGAGGGAGAGCGAGAGGAGGTATGAGCTCGGGACGGGAGGGTGGGAGGGACAGAGCGGGGGGGTGATGGGATGGGAGGGGAATGAGTGGGCCAATAGGAGGTGAAGCAGAGGAGAGCCAGCACTGGAAATGTTTTCTCAACTTGTCAAAATAGATATTTGTCTGTTTTTTATTTGGTTTCCACACAGGCCTCTGTCTCTCTATGACAGTCCAGCACAAATATAGAAATGAAAGGGTTGCTTTCTAAACTACAAGGTGTTATATATAAATATGTATATGTAAAACCACTGGGGATTTTTAATTTTATGTTTCTCTTTCGTCTGTTTTAACAACTAGGACACAGCTACTGTGAACACATCTCTAAGGCTGCAGTTAAAGACCATTTTCATTACTGATCACTCTAAATAATGCCAAAAAACAGAAACATTTCCACCCTAATTTCATACAGCCTAATGTGCAATACAGATTTTTTATATATCATCCACCTAACAGCCAAATATATTCAGCTGACCATCTTGTAAGACAAAGAAAAGCAGCAAATCTTATTTTAGTAGTGTGAAGCAACACTCTTTTTCTGTGTCAAATGAATTTTCTGTTAATCAACTAACAGATACTTTCTCTCAATAGTTTATAAATTTAATTTTAAAAATGCATTTTACTCTCTCAACTCAAATAATCACATTTTGGGCTTGATATGTTAGTTTTTTGTTTCCCCTTACATTGCTTTAAGGTTACTAAAATCCTCACATTTCCCACAGTATCAGCTTTCTTTCAACTCTTGTGATATGATGCTTACACTGAGAGAAATATTCAAACACAAGCACATATTAGCGTTTTAAGATTCAAACCCAAGAGTGTGTTTTTTTTTATCAACATCAGGCGGTAATATCCAAAATTTTTATGCATGTGTTTTTATACCACTATGACATGTTTGCTAACTTCAGAAACTTTGCAATCTGTACTACAGTTTATTGTTTTTTCAGGCTTAGATGCACAGCATGAGCTTGCAATGACGAACCAACTGAAAGGTCACTGCTTATTGTGAAGCTAAACTCCCGACACCCATCGGGTTTTGTTTCTTTCATCAGGTTTTCTTCCCAACAGGCTTAAACATGTTAATATTTACCCAACTAGTCTATTTATCTCAGTTTGCATGGTAACTTCATAAAAACAGTGTCTTTAAATGTTAAACGGATGCGTGTTTGTGTGCGTGTGTTTTTATTCACCAACCATTCCGTAATCCACTCCATTGGAAATGGTATGCCGCCTCTGCTCTTCCCGGCTCCGCCCGTGTCGCCTGGAGCCTCCAGTAAATCCTGTAGCTGATTCACTCTGAGATCTCGGCAAACCTGATTTCACAACATCTAGACAAATGCGAAACAGGCAGTTTCAGCACAACACCACAGCCTGGAGAGCATTCAGTAACAACCCCTTGTGAACACATCTGAAAAAGTAGCAGTCTAATTGTATAGAAAATGAAAAATACTCATATATTTTGTGTTGGAGCAGCTGTTCCTTTTAGGGGTCGCCACAGCGGATCATCTGCCTCCATCTCACCCTATCCCTAACATCCTTTTCTGTCACACCAACCCTCTGCATGTCCTCCTTCACTACATCCATGAATTTTCTCTGTGGTCTCTTTTTCTCCTGCCTGGCAGCTCCATTTTCAACATCCTTTGCCCAATATATCCACTATCCCTCCTCTGCGCAAGTCCAAACCATCTCAGCCTTGCCTTTCTAACTTTGTCTCTAAACCGCCTGACCTGTCCCTCTGATGTATAGATTTCCGATCCTGCTCACTGCCAACGAAACTCTCCGAACCATACATCATAGCAGGTCTCACTACCATCTTGTAAACCTTCCCTTTCACTCTTGCTGCTATCCTTCTGTCACAAATCAACCCTCACACTTGTTTCCACCTGCTCCACCCTGCCTGCACTCTCTTCTTCACCTCTCTTTGTGCACTGTCCATTGCTTTGAATGGCTGACCCCAGGTGTTTAAGCTCATCCACCTTCACTGCCTCTGCTCCTTACATCTTCACCTTTCCGCCTGCCTCCCTCTCACTCACACACGTACTCTGTCTTGCTTCTACTGACTTTCATTCCTCTTCTTTCCAGGTCATACCTTCACCTCTCCTATCTAATATGTACAGCTATACAGTGGCAGGGTTCAACGTAACCAATGGCCGGTAAAAAAGTATGCTGACCAGCTGGAGGCCTACAATTATAAGTTTAAAAGTGAAGCAAAATGGCTGAAAGAAACTCTCATTAATTAGTAGGTTTTCAGTATTGTGAGTATTTTCACTTTAAAATACCAATAAAAGGCTTTCATCAAACCTCCGGTTCGGATAGTGAAGCAAAACGTCTTTTTAGCTGCTCTAATTCACCACCAGACTGGTGGTTTTAGACAGTTGCCGCACAACTAAATTAAGAAGAAGCTAAAATGAATGTGTTCTGTATGTAAATAAGCAAACTGTTTAGTTTCCCACAAGCTTTGAATTTGGCATATTTCTGCAGTGATACCTGCAGGACTGAGTCTAAAGGGTGCCGCAGCATTTCAGTCCACTATATTTATTCAAAACCTATAGTACTAATTATTTACCCAATATAGATTAATAGTAAAAAATAAAACTTTTCCAATATATTATGCTATATTCTTACAGATTAGGCTAGCAGTATATAATGTAATTAAATTAACTTTTTTGTGAGTCATTAGAAATATACAAGGGGGCAGTAAAAGTCTTATCTACTGGCCCAGGGACCTCTGAAGTGGTAAAGAAAGTCTACATATGGTGCAACAAATTTTAAATGAAAATTCATCTTCATTTATGTTCTCAAAACAAAAAAAAAATGTACTGGATTCATGCTAGTGTTTCAGGTGGTTCAGTCATCTCTTTATGAGAAGACATTTTGCTCTAACAAAGAGTGAGACATTTGAACTGATGCATTTGGGCTGCCAGTTTTTACCACAGGAGGGAGCTGTACTCTGTAAACGATAGCAGCAGCATTACATGTTGCATGCACTAATGTAGCAACATTTCTGTAAAAAAAAAAAAAAAACATCACAGGAAAACAAAAAGCATTCTAAAGTGTGCGAATAGTCAGTGTTCCTTATGTGAATACATGAAGGTAATATGTAGAGCATCTGCACTGTTTCCAGAGCCCTGCTGGTGTTTCTAAAGTGAAATGAATGTGAAGCACTGTTTAAGTGAAGGACTGATAGAGGACATCAGGTTAGGATTATTTCCCTAAGAAAGAGATGTGTTCTTGTTCACCAAAGATACAAACTTGGATTTCACACATTACAGTTAAAGCAGGAGGAGATCTGCTTCCAGTTACTCCATACATGGCATATAATAAGGTCTCTCTGTAAGGATGCAGAACTGGTTCAGGTTGAGAGCCGGTTCCAA
Source organism: Paratilapia polleni (assembly GCA_015106735.1). NCBI lineage: Eukaryota > Metazoa > Chordata > Actinopteri > Cichliformes > Cichlidae > Paratilapia > Paratilapia polleni. Next base: position 13,409 of record VUQI01061682.1, read on the forward strand.
ATCACCTAATCCGTCACAATTGTTTGCCTCCAAGCTTATCAGTTCCTTTTATCAGTGCTTGAATGTTTATCTGACAGTTGCACATTGCAAAACAGTGATGTTAAACTCAAGGCAGTCAAGCCTTTTTTCTACTCTGTTTCTACACTCCATTCAGACTCAGATATTTAAACTGTTGGATCACTGACATTAAAAACCTGTGTAGGCCTACTTTTTTTCCACATTGATAATAATTAGGAATCAGTGAGGGAATCAGTAAAGAATCAGACATGTAAACTGAATAGATAATGGCATTTTTATCAATATAATCTAATCAAAATCATGCCCACATCTCCTTTAATTCTTCTTATATCTGGTCTCTATTCCTGTGTGTGGAGGTAGTAAATATTTTCTTCTTTCTGCATGTATCACATCTCATTGGTATTTTCCGTGGAATATCTCCCCGGTATATTCTGTGGTATTTTATCATCCTTAGATTTTTAGATTTAGGTGCACAGCACCACCCCTGCTTTCCCTAAACCAGGAGACAGGGAAAGACAGAGTGAGTGTCTGGAATATGTGATGAAGTTCACGGCTTTGGGGAGGATTTCAGTGCTGCAGTGATTCAGTGAGCCTTGGCCTGCATGCTGTAATCTGGATTAATCCAACAGGGTTTGGCTGCATGTGAGAGATTACAGCATGGACACTGCTGGTCAGTCTGTAATGTGGCCAAAAGTGTGTGGACACCTAAGATGCACACTCCTTTATGATGATTTAACATTCTGGCCATTCATATGCTGCTATATCAGCCTGCGACTTTTTGTTGATTTTGGAGTCTGGCTCATAGTCAGCCCTTAATTTCAGTTCATCACAGAGGTGCTGCCACAAAGCTGGAAGAACACCACTGTCTAAAATTAAAAGATTTCCCTTGATTTAATTTAATCACAGCTGAAAAAAATGCTGAATGACAAAAAGCAAGCAGAAGTATGTGAGCCTTTGTATCTGACCATTAGTAAATGTGAGAACTCGCACTGTTCTTAGTGCAAATGGTATAAGCAGTTAAAGCCCAGAGGGCTCGATAGAGAGGCTGCAGAAGTGTCACTCTTATTATAGCTCCAGACAGGCCTGACTGTATAGAGACGAGGCAAACTCAAACAGACTCTAGTTGAGTGTATGTGACTATGTGAAAGAGCAAAAAAGAACTGTGGGTCCATATATGACAGCCTGTATATATTAAGGAGATAATGCAGGGAAAACTCTCTCAGCAGCAGCTCCTTGGATCAGACCTACTTCCACCACAGTAGGGTCAAACCAGACAAATAAATATGGAAGACTGTAATGGATAAATCTCTGTAGTTTCTAACATAATCTCTGACCTGGCCCGAGGTTAACAACAGCAATTATTCAACTAAGCACTCGTGATTGGAACAGAGCCCCTGTTTAAGCTGTGACATAATACTCAGGAGAGTGCTGTCAAAATCCAAAAGACTGTTATTGGACTCCCTTCAATGTTCCCTTTTTGAAGCACTGGAAAATTCCAGCTGAATGACAAATACTGATGTGCAAAAACTCTGCAGATATCGTGCACTTGTGTGGACATCATGGTTCAGTGGCTCCAGTTAAATAGGGGACTGGAGCTGGTAGGACTGCAGTGGACATATCAACTCAAGTTATGCATGCAATGAAATGACTGGCTCGTGGAAATTTAGTTTCAAGTGTAATCTATTCTGAACCCTGGCATCCTCATGTTTAATTAAAGTTCAGATGAATTAGAAACTAGAATTCAATTTAGGACAGGGGTATTCATATGCAGATTAGGTGATGGTAGTATCTTGCATGGACTTAAAAAAACAAAAACAAAACAACAAAAAAAAAACAGCAGCCTTGAAACAATAAAAATTATTTAATCCCCCCAAAATATTTGACAACACACATAAATTATTAATAATTCAGGCTAAAAATGCCAAACATTTCTTTGCTTACATACCTCAAATCAATCTCTGACATTCAAATCAATTTGAAACCATCATATTGGACTTTGGTAATTATGACTGGCATTTATTACTATGTTATTAAGATTTTAAAAGATTAATCACAATACATGCTTGCAGGGATGAAGATCACAGTGCAGTGCTGGATAAATATGAAATTTATGAGGTTATAGAAGTTCATACAACTGCATGAAAGCTGAGCTAATATGCTGTTTGTATCTGTGCTTTGTGTGTACTAATAATTTGTTGTTATAAATAAAAAAAATAAGGAGTCCTGTATGAACTCTCTGACCCCCTCACACACTTGCAGGCACAAAGTTTTCCGGGAATAGTATCATGGTGCCACTTACTTGGTCCTTGGAGCTGCGGTGACTCCAGTGCCAGCGACTCAATGGACCTGCCCCTGCTCTGCTGGGGCTGTGCCGGTTTGGTAACATGGCCCGTGTCTGTGCGGTAACACCCACCCTCCGGAGCGACAGGAATCCGCTCCAAACTCCGCCCGGATCTCTCGAAGCCCGCGCCGTACCGCGCCGGTCCACATGCGGGGTACCCGGACCCTTCCTCCTGCCTGGCCCGACTCTGCTGGCTGGGTACCCGGTGCTGCTGGGTGTTCGTCACGTTGCTCGGCCCCAGCGGGCGGACCTTGTTCTCGACCCGGGTCCCGACGTTGCATGTGGACAGCGGAGCGAGTTTCTGGTGCTGCTTCGCAGCCTGCTGCGGGTGCACGGCAGCCTGGGCCTTGAAGTTGGAGCTGTTCTCCGGGTTGAGCATGGAGTACCGGAGCCCCGCAACAAAGCGCTCAAAGGTGAGGCAGCCATGCGGCGGAGTGACCCTCCTGAGGCAGCCCAGTACTCCGCCCGGCAGGTCTCGAGTGTCTGCGCCCTGCCAGCGGCTCTCGATCTCCGAGATGTGGACATAGCCCCGTCCACCGTCATCCAAAATGTCAAACAGGGTCCTCAGGCTGTGCAGGAAGGCTTTGGGCAGGCCATCTGTTGAATACTCACTTTCTTTGGGCTGCATTTTGCCACTTTTAAAGCCGTCCGCGGGCCCCTGAAACACTTCTTTTCTCGGCCCAACTCTGCCGTAAATCACTGAAGTCCCGTTCAGCTTGCAGCCCTGGTCAGTCGCTATCAAAGCCATGAAGGTACTGATGGTCTCTACACACTAATCAATCAAAAACACACTACACTGGTTGACTAACTTTATATAAACACAAAGCTGAAGATACAGAGTATAAAGGAAATTCCTGCGTACTTACTGAACAACAAGAAGCATATCCTTATTGAGTTTTTATCCCCCCCAAAATGCTCCCCTATATATTTTTTGGAGTATCTACCTCCGCCGCTCTGTGATCCATACTTTCCTTTTTCTGCACCAGGACCGCCCTTCAAACGGCTGTGCGCGAGCGTCCCGGGATCAGCCATTGGCCGCGGTGTGCACGAGCTCAGCGCCCATTGGCTCTGTGCTGAGGTAGGCTCCAGTTTGAGTTGTGCTTTTGTTATTACTAAAGCTGCTGAGACGTTATTCATGAAGCCTGCATGTTATTATGATATTATCGGGGCCCTTTTAACAAGAAAGAGATGTGCAAATTTTCACTTCACACCCATCACAGGCGATACAGAACCCATTTGTTTAACGTTAAATACCTTAAAACTTTAAAGTTGAATGGAATGGGTTGTTTATGTGTTCAGAAAACCACACTTTTATATTATTCATTCAGGAATTTAACCCATTGTCTGTATTAAACCAACCAACACATATACATATACAGCGGCTGTGCATAATAAAAGACTTTTGTCTAGTAGGCAAAAATATAGGCAAACTATGTTATTGCAAAGCTCATAAAGCATTTTATTACAACATAATGGAAAACAAGAAGAAGACACCTCCCTGCCATTCTCGGAAATTAAACTCACAGATTTCAGAGTCCTACAAGAAATGCAAAGATTATGCAAAAATGTTGAATCTGTATGCGTTATACTTGGTATTGCTGTCTGCAATGAATAACTGGCCCATGCAGGTACCAGAATGAAGAGGGCAGGGTAATTTGAAAACCTGTAAAGTACTGCATTGTAGAACAATAAAAAGTACAAATTCCACCTTTGTGGACCTTCTTATTTTAAGGATGAGAAATGTTATGCAATTTTATGCATTTCACAGGGTTCTTTTTTTTTTTTTCCAAAAAAAGATTTGGTCACACTTTACTGAAAAGGCTGACCTTTGAATCAGGTTACTGCCAATCAGAACAATAACTATAGGTATTCCAGTGTAAATACAGAGCATGCTATGCATCTTTACCACTCCCTTCATTATACATCAGCTTTGGTATTATATAACATACAATATAACACGATTTTCTCAGTATTTGTATCCAGAGTTCACAGAGTCAAAAGACTATCACGATCATTTCTGACACTTGTCCTCCTTGTCTTTCTTCAGCTGTGAGTCACATGGAAAAACCGTGCGCACAAAAGCATTTTTATGTCTGACCTGCCCCAACTTGAACTGTCTTCCCATTGTCATCTGCACAGGGTGAACCAGTGATTTACCTGCACCTACTTTGTCACAAAGAATGTGTTGTAAGTACCACCTAGTGTTTACTTTACATTCATTTTTCCTGTCAGGCCAGATTTTAAATCGCATGCTTTCCTTGCCGCATGCACCAAACGCACAGTCAGGACATATAATCAATAAACCCCCTCCCAGTGCCAGTCAATCAGACACCAGTTGTTCTTGTTAACACATAAATTTATCCAGATTGATTACCACTGCAGGCTGGTAATCAACCCAGATAAATTAATCCAGGCTATAGAGAAGAGCCAAATAGTTGAAGAGGTTTTGATTTTTCCACTGTGGGGCTAGGATCTTTTTTTTAAAGACTTTTTGCATCTCAGGTTCAATTTTTATATAACCAATGAAAGACAGTGAAAGAAATAGGAGAGACAAGCTCACTGTCCAGCTACAGCTCCGCTCAGTGCTATTATTCAGCTCACAGGGTCAGACAACTGAGCGCTCACTCCTGCTCTCCCAATCTCCCCCCATCATGTTGTCATGCACTTACACTGCTATTGCTGCTGCACAAGCCAGTCAGCCAAATACACACACACTGTGGGCTTTGTAAATCATGCCAGTTGTTGCCAAGCGTGCCCGAAAGGCCAGTCCACACTGCTGTTTGTTTCGGTCATGTACTGATCCTCTGCTCCACTGGCCAGTCAGTCCTCTCATGTAACGCTGTCTCTTCCCTCATTATCTTCTGTTTGCTCTGATTCTCAAAGTCTTCCCTTTCAGCAGTATCGGTGTGCATGTGACAAAGGATTTGAGAGCTTATTCAATACATGAAGCCTGATTTTTTTGTGTGTGTGTGTTTTTTTTTTTGGAGACAGAAAGAGACTTCAAAACCGTCAAATGCTGGAGGTGTTAAATCAAATCTGAATTACTGTGGGAGGACAAGAGCGAGAGGAATTAAGAGTGGGGGTTGACTCAAGATGAACAGCAGAAAAAAGGAAAATTATACTGAAACCATAATCTTTCCTTATTCAGTTTTATATACTATGAGAATCTCCAACATTGTCTTTTTTTTGCTCTCTCCTTTAAACATGCTTTCTACTTCTCTGGTGTGAGTTTGTGTTTTCAGCTCTCAGATTTTTAACTGTTCTCCATGAATCAAAGGCTTGGACTTTGATCATTTCATTCACTTAAGGTGTTAAAGTATACTTGAAAGAGTCTATTGTTTCTATGGCCTGCACTGCATGGTGCAGAACTTATGTTACTAACTCCTGATTGGACAAACAAGTCCAGCGATGCAAATTAACTAGAAAAAGGAGAATAGAATCAATCACATTTTCCTGTCGTCTCATTTTTGCCTCCACTAAATGATCCCATATTGACAGGATTCTTATAAAGTTTTAAAAATGATGAAAGATTATCATGTATTATTATGTATGTTGACCTGTCTTTCTTCATAGACTGTAGATTTGAGCCAGAAAGAATGCTTCAGTTCCTCAAAATTTTAACAAAGATTAAATTAAAGTTGATCAAATCTGTCTTTATGGTCTCCAGTACCCTGTATCATTATAATCTGAAGGCATTCAAATTGCTAATACAGTTAAATCCCAGGAAGATTTGCAGTATTTCCCTCTGTGTTACATAAATAGCTGGATAAAGTGTGAGTCTATTTTTGCTTGTTCTGATACAGCATCCAGCATGCCAAAGTAAGGCTTCTCACCTCCAACACAGCAGATGCAAAGAAAAGATATTTGCTTGCTCTATTTAAATTTTTTAGCACTAAAGTACTGATATCCCTAATCCTAACCTGAAAGTATGTAACTTCTCCTTAAGATATGAAAAAGATCTTGAGATATGCACTCACCACCTACTTTGTTAGGTACACCTTGCAAGTACCGAGGTGGATCCCCTTTTGCCTTCAGACGTGTGCCAAGAAAATATCCCCCACATCATTACACTACCACCAGCAGCTTGAACCACTGATACAAGGCAGGATGGATCCATGCTTTCATGTTGTTTACACCAAATTCTGACCCTACCATCCGAATGTTGCAGCAGAAATCGAGACTCATCAGAGGAGGCAACGTTTTTCCAATCTTCTTCTGTCCCATTTTGGTGAACCTGCGTGAATTGTAGCCTCAGTTTCCTGTTCTTAGCTGACAGGAGTGGCACCCGGTGTGGTCTTCTGCTGCTGTAGCCCACCCGCTTTAAGGTTTGATGTGTTGTGCATTCAGAGATGCTCTTCTGCATACCGTGGTTGTAAGGAGTCATTATTTGAGTTACTGCTGCCTTCCTATCAGCAGTCTGGCCATTCTCCTCTGACCTCTGGTATCAACAAGGCATTTTCACCCAGAGAACTGCTGCTCACTGGGTATTATCTCTTTTTCAGATGTGATTGGCTGATTAGATATTTACATTAACGAGCAGTTGAACAGTGTATTTAGTATTGATGCTGAGCATTTAGCTTGGAGCACCCAGTCCAGTCTAATAGCTGCACATTACTCATCTCTTGCCCTATTTTCCTTCTGTTTTGTCAAAAAAATGCAAACATGTGGGTGTCTTTGTGTGAGAGGAGGATGGGTGAGTGCATTATTTCATTGTACTACATTGATAAAACATTAAATTCATTCCACACATTTTTGACACATATAAAACCAATTTACTTATACACCAGGACAATGTTGTTTTCAGTATTTTTGGTACTGTATATTTTAAATAGTAACTGTCTACTTTAAATAATGAAAAATGAAATAAGTTACAGGTTTTCTGGTCGTTTGTTTTTTACACATTACTGAAGCAACTGGATCAGAAAAATATTACAAGGTTATTAGCAGAATGGAAACAGAGATCAAACTTCCACAGGAAAACAGTGAATTCTCCTCAGTCCGATGGTTTCTTTATGCCGTAATGCAGACAAATAAGATAACCTGCTATGCCCTCCTATACACAAGCATATTCCACTATAGCACAACAAATACACTGCTACTCTGAGAAAGCAAGGAAGAGTTGTTACCCCATGATTTACTCTGTGCAGTTTAGGAACATGTTTAAATAAAGGTTAGCAGTTTACTGGTCATTTACTGGTTTGATTTGTAAGTAACCCACCAGGGAGTTATGTTTATAGTAACAACTAGTGGCTGGTTTGGGAAGTGCATTGTTAATTCTGTTGCATGACAATTCAACACATCCAAATAATGATACCTGATCACAAGCTTAATATCGGATTCCTACTAAAAAACCCCCAACTAATTCCTGACCTTTGAGTCAGGAAAAACATGTTTTTCACCCACACACTGTTGCTGTTATGAAATTCAAAGGCTCCACAAAATCTTCAATCAAAATAAAAAAAATACAATTGTGGGCCACACAAATGTGCAAAGAATCGCCAAGCTCTCTCTGTATATATTTACAGATAACCAGTCATTATACTGTGGATAACAAAGTTGTTCGAAACTGTTTTTATTCCATCACGTCGCCATATTTTGTCTTCTGAGGTCCTTTTGGTTCCTCTGGTTGGGGCACTGGAAGAAAACAAAGAGAAATGTAGACATAAACCACACAGTTTTCATTCGGTGCATCATAAGTGAAGAAAAGAGCCTGCACTGATAACTCTTGAGAATAAAAGGCCCAGGACCTTAAATGCATATTATTCAATAGATCAGCATCACTTCATCCTTAAAAAAATATCTAAGACAACATTTCATACATATTCTGTACTGTGCTCACCTGGAGGTGGTGATCTGTCTGGAACTTTGCCTGTTTCCAGCAGCAACCAGAGGTCTGAGCATTTCTGTGTTTCCCAGCGAGTCACTGCATAACTGCACACTGATGACGCCACTGAGAGCGCAGAGGGGAGGTTACAGGTGGGAGAGACAGAGGCTTCAGTGGCAGCACTGATGTAACATCTATTTTTGAGAACAAATACATTTTTTTAATGTATTTTTAAAAGTAGAATTCAAGCATTTTACTCCTCACCGACTGAAATGAGCAGGTTCCACTGAAGGGGATAAGGAAGCTTCCTCTGTAGAGCCTTTTGAATTGCAAAGAAACCTGCAACACCTGTACAAACACCACAACTCAATGTCACATCTAAAAGCAAGTAAAAATACACTCACACTTGTAAATGGATCGATTTTCTTGTTGCTGCTGCATTTTTTTTTCTTCATGAAACTCATTTCTAGATTAAACCTAAAATGGCAGATGACCTGACAGCTGAGTGGTCAGGGCACACACCACAGGGGGGGTAAATACCATCAGCAGTGGGTGTCTGATTTGATTCCCAGCTGACTGGACATTTGTTGCATATCATTCTCATGCTCTCTTTCATCATGTTTCTTGTCTGCACTCTGAACAAAGGTGAAAATGCCAAACAAACAAGCTTTTGTTTGGAGGACTTCTGTTGTAGCTACGGCTCTTACAGTTTCTGGGAAATTGAATCAGAAGCACTTCTTGGAGGTAAAAATTGACAAAAAATTAGTGGGCTAGCTTCCCTTGGATAAACAGGCATATACACACTCACTGGACACTTCATTAGGTATACCTTGCTAGAACTGGGTTGGACCCCTTTTAATTCTTTGCAGCACAGATTCAACAAGGTGCTGGAAACATTCCTCAGAGATTTTGCTCCAGATTGACATGACAGCATCACACAGTTACTGCAGATTTGTCGGCTGCACATCCATGATGTGAATATGTTGTTCCACCACATCCCAAAGGTGCTCTATTGGATTGAGATCTGGTGATTGTGGAGGCCATTTGAGTACAGTGTCATGTTCAAGAAACCAGTTTGAGATGATTTGAGTTTTGTGACATGGTGTGTTATCCTGCTGGAAGCGGCCATCAGAAGATGGGTACACTTTGGTCATAAAGGGATGGACATGGTCAGCAACAATACTCAGGTAGGCTGTGGTGTTTAAATGATGTTCATTTGGTAATAAGGGGCCCAAAATGTGCCAAGAAAATATCCCCCACACCATTACACCACCAGCAGCTTGAACCTTTGATACAAGGCAGGATGGATCTATGCTTTCATGATGTTGACCCTACCATCTGAATGTTGCATCAGAAACTGAGACTCATCAGACCAGTGAATGTTTTTCCAATCTTCTGTTGTCCAATTTTGGTGAGCCTGTGCAAATTGTAGCCTCATATGCTGCTGTAGCCCATCTGCTTCAAGGTTCAATGTGTTGTGTGTTCAGAGATGCTCCTCAGCATACCTTGGTTATAACAAGTAGTTATTTGAATTACTTTTACTGTCCTATCAGCTCGAAGCAGTATGGCCATTCTCCTCTGACCTCTGACATCAACAAGAAATTTTCACCCACTGCCGCTCACTGGATATTTTCTCTTTCGGACCATTCTCTGTAAACTCTAGAGATGGTTGTGTGGGAAAATCCCAGTAGATCAGCAGTTTCTGAAATACTCAGATCATCCCACCAAAAATTATGCCACATTCAAAGTCACTTAAATCACCTTTCTTCCCCATTCTGATGCTCAGTTTGAACAGGTCATCTTGACCATGTCTACATGCCCAAATGCACTGACTTGCTGCCGTGTGATTGGCCAATTAGATATTTGTGTTAACGAGCAGTTGAACAGATTCACATTACATCTTTGCTCAGTGTTGAATGTTTTCTGAATATTATCTATCTTTTAGACAGGTTAATTTTTTTTTTTAATGACTAGTAAATTAGGCACCAGGAGCTTCTGTAGGTTTTTGAACACAAAATATCTCCCACACATAAAACAATAACACGATAATAATACGATTTTAATTAATAAGCTTTAGAGGTGCCAGTAGGCAGATTTTTGTTAAATCTAGGCTGGAAAAAACTAGGCTAGGTTCCTATGTTTCCAGTCATTAGGCTACCTGTCTACTGCTGAGAGGGGTATCTGTCTTTATATCTCATTCTAGCCAAGAAAACAAATATGCATATTCCCCAACATGTTGAACCACTGTGTATGAAATTCTGTCCTCATTTCTTGTAATTGGTGATATTGTGTGTAACTGCCAAACTAAGCTAATAGGCCACTATCTCCAGCTTCATTAGTGTTACGAGAGTCTCCATCATTTCCACATTGTCATCTGAAATACTTCCAAGAATAAAAAACAGAACTATTTCACCATTCACCATCACAATAACTTGGTGAGACCACACAGCCGGGCCTCTCACATGAACGTGTGCCGTTCTGTCGGATATTACTCAGTGACAGGATGGATGGAGACAAACCCTGATGGTGGAAGCCGTGACCACAGTTGCACCGTCATCAGGACTCAGAGTCATGATTTATGGACCAGCAGAAAGACAGAAAACGGTCGACTCCCTTCAGGACCTCAGTCTGAGGAAATTGCAATAGGCAGAGTGAATGAAAACTGCAAATGGAAGTGAATGTAGTCATGACAGTTTTGTATATACAGACAAAAATAAAGAAGTCCAAGGCAGGCAGCTTGAAGGTCATTCTTAGGTTTAAATCAGAACATATTTGTTGTGACTGGCCTGTCAAAAACACCTTGAAAACATCTGTCAAATCTGTACAAATTTTATAATTTTCTAATATGTCCCAAATTTAAAAATACTTAAAGGAAGTTGTAAATAATGACACTGATAATAGATGATCATAAATGCACTTTTAGCCCGAATGAATGGATAGTGAAATAAACTGGGAAAGAAGATACTGACCATTATGATTATTATTATTATTATTATTATTATCATTTGTCTTTGGGTTGCCAGGTTGGGAAACTCCATTTGGCAGCTGTTTCTCTACAATAACCTGGTATTTCATTTTCACTCTGAAAAATATTAATCCTTAATAATTTTACGGTTAACATATGTTGATCCAGTTGTTTTTAGTCTTTTATACTATAGGTCAAACTGAATTGTGTTTTAATGATTAGACACTTGACAAAACAAGTGAAGCTGGGGGAGAAAACAAAAGAACAAAAACATGGCTTGGCATCCAAAAAGTGGTGCTTACTGATCTAAAAGACAGACACTGATAATACAACCATCCACATTATTATTTTGTGGATTATTATTCATAATTATTTTGTGTTGATTACAATTTTTTGCACTTTTTCTTACAATAAAATTTTTTGATATGTTTTGATGTCTATTGCTGTGCAGATTGCAGTTAAAATAAGACTTTATTTTCACTTTATAAGCTTGCAAACTAGGCAACAAATTTAAACTGGCCCCATTTCAGCAGCTGTTGCATTAAACTGAGGTCCACATTAATAATTACCATGCAGTAATATATATTATTCTAACATAGGTCATTGTGCATAATAAGCATTTTCATTTTTGGTACTTCACTACATATTGTGGTATATTACTCTTAAAGTAAGATTTGAGTGGTTCTTCCACCACTGCTATAAAAAGTGTTAGCTACAGAAATGTTTTTTTAGATTTAAACAGAAAACTGAACAAAAGCAGAGATCACTTCACCTCACATAAATGTACCCCTGTGTCTTTGTATGTAATAGTTTATAAAGTGAGATACTGGATAAAGTGAAACTTGCTTTGATCGCTGTGTTAAATTTTGGTGGCATGCCACAGCATCCGGACAAGCTGCTATTTGCAGTTTGTGTGGATGGCTGGTGTGGTGTGCTGGAGGTCAGCGATGTTCAGCGTGCATATCATTTCTATACATTTCTGTTTCTGTTTCTCAGCAAGGAAATGACAGCCGCTGAAGGTGACTCTCACACTCCTCCAGCACCTTTTCACTCAAAGGTGTGAAGTGAAAAAGATGTGAGCATGTGTGGAAATTTAAACAATACTACGTTTACTGCACAGCAGGAAAAGCACAGGTGCACCAGTAAATGGCTCTCTTACTGTAATCCTTAACTAGATGTAACTATTAAAGCAGTTAGTTACACATGTGTGAGCTCTTTGAGCTCATCCAATTGTTGTTGAGATATCTCAGTTCAGTGGATAAGCTGACAGACAGTCTCTGGAGCCACATCACTAGCATGCATAAAAAAGATAATCAGGTTATCAGATAATAAATGGACTTTCAGGTGAAACTGTTTCAGCAAATGACATCTCCAAACTCAAAGCACAAACTTTAAAACTGCTCTTCTTTTAGCCAACAAGGACGAGGACTATGAACCTCATCTGCAGAGGAAGACTGTGTAATATGACTAAAAGCTTCTACTTTAGCTTTAGCTATAACTGTTGTTGCATCAGTTAAATGGCATCTGTGCAGAATATTCCATCATGCTGACAAGATGATAATTGGTTCAAATGTAAAAAGTTTGACACCAAATGGCACAAAAGTAGAAAGATTTCTAATAAAACCAATAACGTAATTGTAATAATACACATCTGAATCAAACATGTTCTAAAAGTTTTCTTAATCAAAAGCATGGGTAAAATGTACAATTTACCAAGTTGGCTTACATTTTAATTAAATTTTCTCAGATCCTAAGCTTCAGTCTGTATTTTGAGTCCGCATAAAAAAAAAAAAAAGAAAAGAAAAAGACTACCTGAATGTTTTACAGCTGATGTTTTACAGCTGAAACTATATAAATTATATATAAACTGTATTATAAATTAACTGGCCAGTTATTTTCATGGGTAATTGAAGGTAAAATGTTCTCAACATTGCAAACAGACTCCTGCATACCGTCTGACTTCTAATGAATATAACACAAATAAATGTTTTCATCAGTGTGATGGTCTGCTTGCTTGCCTAACTTCCCTATTTGCTATTTCCGTCATGGTCCTGGGTTTTCTGTTGCTGAGTTTTGAATTCTCAGTTAATGTATTTAAGTTTCAATTCTTATGTTTCTGTAGGTTGTGTTTTGGATTCCTGTTGAATGTCTTATCCTTCTTCTCTTGAGCCTCTGATTTATTGTATTGTTTGAGTTCTGGTTCCTGTTTAGTTTTAATGGATTTTTGGATACTTTTTAAGATGGTTTACTGTCCTAGTGTTAGGTTTGAATTCTTGATTTTTCATTTAGCTCCAGTTCCTAGCTTGAGTTTGTTATATCTCGTGTTTGCTTCCTATCCCGTCCTCCCTCTGTCTCGTCTCTCTATGTTTATGCCTTTGTCCTCCACTGTTCCCCTGTCTCTGTCCTCATGTTTAATATGAGTCTTCTTGTCTCCATATTTTGCTCTGTTAGATTGTTTTCTTATTTGTCATGTTTTGGGTTTTATTTCGTGCCTATTTAATTGTTTTGAATACTTTCACCTGTGTCTTGTTCTTCTCCTGTTTCTCATGCCCAGTCAGCCCTCAGTTTCATCTGTGAACATACCTGTTATGTTCCTTGGTTATACTCTGTATTCTGTGTTCTGGTATTCCTTGTGTTCAGAGATCCTTTTGGATTTGACTGGATTTTTTTTTAATCAGCCACATTAACAGCTCACCAACAACTCCACAATCCACATCACGACAATTTCTCTTATAGTGCAGTAGGTGAGACAGGAAGAGGTAGAGACCATCAGGTTAACTGGACACACCTGGGCCCAGTGTTTCCTTTAGAAAAGCCCACTCATTCCTCACACCTTCTAGAGCTCTTCTTTCATATGCATCTTTGTTTTACTGTTCACTCATCCACTCACGCACCCCCACTACCCATGATACTGACTTCTGCACCTCATGATTTTCTTTCTGTTTGTGTTAACACAAATGAGTATTTACTGGCCTTCACCCTGCATCTTGCTCTTGTATCATGGCGTCTTCTCAGTAGGGAGTAAGGCTAAAAACAATCACATTCCCTATGTGCTATATTAAGAAAGAATACCAAACAGAAAAGTAATAACACTGCTTCTCTTTCTCCTAAACCACTTTCCTGATGAATATCTAACATGAAACATCACAAGTAAACACATTTTTGCAAGTTAGACAGTGTGTGGAAGTCTGTTTAGATTAGTTTGTGTCTCTCCAACACGTTTGTCTCACATTTGAAATAGATGTGCAACGGAACATCTATTCCAAAAATGGAATTTCAGTCTATTCTAAATTTTATTTTTTCATTTTGTACAGATACATAAATTGATTGTTTCAGCTTTAAAATATTGTTGATATTAATAAAAGATTTACACTTTCATCATTTAAAAGTAAGAAACTAAAGGAAAAGTTTTATCTTATATTTAAAAAAACAAGCATTTCTTCAAGCAGGATTATGGGATTATGACAAAGTCAAATTACTTCAAATCTTCATTATTATTCCAGATGTGGAAGATGTTTCCCTGCAGAAGCTGAAACAAAAAGAAGAGGCTTCTTGGTGTAAAACGTCCACTTTCTTTGAGAGTGTTTTAGAGGAAATTGGACTGTGCCCTCTTACTGAAGTGTAGCAATACTTTCACTGACTCTTAGTTCCTGATAAAGGGTTGACGCTTTGCCCAAGCAAATAGTCCTATCTGCTCAACGGACCGAGATTACGGCACTCTTGGTTCAGTCTGGCTGGCATGAAACATGATCCTCAATGAGCCGTTAATGTTTTGACACGACTGATTAACTAAGACTCCCCCGATTAAAGCAACGTACAGGAGGAAGTGGGATTTTTGAGGGGGGGCTCTGCATCTGTGAGTGTGTTTGTGTGTGAAAGGGGTGGTTGAGAGGGTGGCAGGGTGGTCTCAGAGGATAGCCGTTGTCTTTCTGAGAAAAGTGAACTTGTCTCACCCAAGAGACAGATGAGCAATGTGTTAGGGTCTTGTGGTTTATGGACAGAACACAGTTCTCAGGCTGCTGGGGTTTTCACTGGAATAAAAGAAGAAACTCTTTACTCGGAAACAAACTGACAGTTGTGCCAGTTCACTGTGACACACAGAAGTCGAAATGTCAAACTGTTGAGCATCACTCACACGTGTCTTTAGAAAAAGATGATCAGAAAGGAGCAAAGGAGGCAGGTTTGTCCTCCGAAAACCCTAAAAGTTGAGTGTTTTATTATAAAGTGAATCTCCTTTTCACTTTGCTGTGAGACACAAAACCACACAGTGAGATGTTCTCTGTGAGGTGTGACCAACAGCATAATTCATTTCCTGTGGACGCCTCTGTATGGCTGCATGTTCCTCTGTTAAGGGGCCAAGTGTTAGCTCATCTTCTGAGGGCTACTGTCTAAAGAACACCAAGTTCAGTGACACAGGAAGATTTCATCCTCCAGCTTTTACTTTTAATTTGTTCCCTAACTGTTTGGATAAAAAGAAAAATACCTGCCCCATAATGACCAGCACAAAATGAAGCTGACATTTTTTACAAACTAAACAAATCTCCATGGAAACAGTGGATGAGGCTTCCCAAATTCCCAACTGAGCCAGTGCCAGAAAAGTGAAAAAATATTTTTAATCTAGCAAGTATGCTTGATTTTTGTGTGTGTGTGTGTGTGTGTGTGTGTGTGTGTGTGTGTGT
>VUQI01061683.1:8342-25975 GCA_015106735.1 Paratilapia polleni
GGGTGTTTGTTTGTTTTTTGTTGTTTTTTTTGGGGTGTGTGTGTGTGTGTGTGGGGGGGGGGGTGTACACACAAACACACTCTTTTGTGCCTCACTAATGAAAGCCTTATGATTAAATATTTAATAATTAACAGGATCCAAACCGGAATGCGCTGGATGTTGTTAAACAAAGTAGCTGTCTTTTTAATTGGCTAGATCCACAGTCCACACAAGCAGTAATTCAAACACACACACACACACACACACACACACACACCATCGGCAGTGCAGCTTACATGCAGGGCACTGGTTTAACATTGGAAGCAACTTAGGGTTCAGGGTCTTTCCCAAATACACTCAGGCATGTTGAGAGGGGCCAAGAACTGAACATGCGCCGTAAGCTGCAAAGATACTGGTCTAATGTAGTGTAAGAAATGGAAAATATATTAGGTTTGAAACTGGAGATGGACCCAAAGTCTCTTATTCTAGGTTTCCCTGCTAGATGTATTCCAGTAAGAAATAAGAGACTGTACTGTACACTTACTTATGCTGCAACATTTTATGGAAGTTGATTATGGAAAAGAACCAAACGTTAAAGGCTGGCATAGAGTGCTGTTTGATTTGGTGCCATTAGATGCATATGATATTTAAAATCAAACCAATTTTATAAAGATTGGGAACACTATTTGAACTATTGGGAACCTGATGCATCTACCATCTTGCTGCAGGGATTTCTTGGAAGGTCCTGACAACAGAGGGCTGATTGTACATGTTGTGCTTATGTTGTCCTTATGTTGTGCTCATTTAATGTGGACTAGGTTATATTCCTTTATAACTCTCAGTAATTTTAGGTAGTTTCTCCATTGTCACTTTGGCTGATAGCTGCTATAAAAGACATGCTTGCCAGTTTAACTGTATCTAAAATAGCCTCAAAGCTAGACAGCAGGGCTGCACAGTTAATAAAATTTTAATCATGATCATGAATTTGGTTTCCCACAATTAAATGAACATGATCGACAAGTATTGAAAATGCGTGCTCCACTAGTAGAACACAAAGCAAAAAGCAAATCAAGTGCTCCCTAAATAACAGCCTGACAATGTGCCTGCATCTGCCAATCACAGCTGTTCCCTGCAACACGCATCTTGAAGTTTCCTTGATGTAGTCTGGACAAGTAACATTACATTAAAAGGCAGATTGTACAACAGATTACAGATTGTTGAAACAAAAATCAAATATCTGGCACAGCAGAAGGTGAAGAACTTGTTCTTCGAAGTGGATCATCATCTTTTGTTTGGAAATACTTTAGTGCAAGTGATGTTAACCAAGAACAAATCATATGCAAAGAGTGCTGTAGAGTTGTGTCTGCACCGCAAAGCAACACAACTAACTTATTCAAAAGCCCGAAAACACACCACTACCTGCAGTATAATGAAGGCCAAGCAAAACAGTGCAATGATTGCTAACATGAAAAGATGTTTTAACTGACAGGAATATAGAAGGTGAAATCAGTGCCCTGCTGATTTAATTATGTGTTAAGTTTTTGTACCTTTTTTTTAATATATACTTATTTTTTTCAGGATCATTTTTATTTTGCTGCAAAGATTTGTACATTAGCAGGAATGCTGCACAATATGGATGTGAAAGCAGTGTTATGCCACTAAAGTCAATCAATAATCATGATAAATAATCGTGATGTCAATATTGATCAAAATAATCGTGATAATCATTGTGGCCATAATCATGCAGCCCTACTAGCCAGTGCCATGGCTTGTCACTGGAAGACAGCTAATGGGCCATTAACATAAAGTGTAATACTGAGTTGGCCTATGACATAATAAATAATGCATCCAGAAGGTTTAAAACTAAGAAACAGTCTCCTATTAAAGATAATCTGATCCCTAGCTTAATGGCTAATGTCTGACCATTATATTTCAAACAGCTAGCTAAAGCTGGTACTATACATGGAATCATTAGACCAGCTTCACTAGAAACTAGTATGCATACTGGCTCAAATAAAAGACATATACAAATCTTTGTTATAAGATTATAGAATACAAAGGATAAAGTAGCACTCAGTGAACATTTCATGTCCTCATTTCTCTGACATTCTCACTTTGTAGTTAAGATCAACGTTATGAAGACTTGTTCACTTTTACTGAAGGAGAGAAGAGCTTCATTTTGGAACAATTTCAGTACATACTTCACATCTGTTTCTGACAGCTGACAATGTTTAATTGTTGTTTATGTCACAGAATATAAGTTGCAGATTTTTCTTTGTAGCAGGGAATCAGATAAAACATTCCCAAACCAAAAGAAGAAAATACTGCAAAGCTAAAGAACAAACAGGGACTCGCTGTCTTCCTGCTAACTGGTGATGATGGCAGTATAGGTAACCTGTGTATGCCACCTTGGAATATCCCTCTATCTAACTTTCCCTCTGTCTCCATTACTGTCTCTTTCTCACTTGTTCGTTCTCTTAATTTAAAGTTGACATTCCACAACTCTTCTGGATGAGGAGAAGTTAAAATTACCACGAAAAGCAGTGGAATGGAGAGGAAGCATTGTTTCTGATCTATTTCCAGTGTCAACTCTTCCCTCTGTTCTTCAGGTGAGCCCACCTACCCCTCTCTTTTAAAAGTCGGTCATCAGGTGGCTTAAAAGGAGATTTTGAACCTTTGATGTGAGGAAACAAACGGGTGACTTTGTTCTGCCGAGAACCTTTCATGTCCCTGAAATTAACTAGATGTCGAAAGTGAGAGATGGAGAGAAGGCAGAAAGAGAGAGATGGTGCAAGAAGAAAGACTGAGATGAGGAAGACAAGTCTGCCAGGTTTATCATTTGCCAAGTTTATATGATTGCTTCTTCTGGGCTTCTTGACTGAAGTTTTTGAACATGTCCAAAGAATTTGGCAATTTATTTGAAAATGGCCTGTATGCTTCCTCATTTCTAAACGTGTATCATCTCTAATATGTTCACTTGATTTTGTACCAACAGTTCAAATCCCTGTACTTTTTATTTTTTTATGTATTTACAATGAAGACAAGCAGAAGCAGAGAGAATCTGAGCAAAAGTTTTGTAATTTTGTTTCACGAGCCGTGAACTGATTTTTAGAAGGCCAGTATCAACCTGATCTAACAGCCTTACATAGAATTGTCATTGTCCTTCAGTTTTGTGTTGTTTTGAATTCTTAGTCAATAGGCAGCCTGGGTCTGGGGAAACATAGAAAACAACCCGCTGCTGTAAATACTCAGTTTTAGTACATGGTGTGTGTTCTCGATACCTCAAAATTAACCGTGCTTTCACTTAAGCCGTCTTTCATTAGATCTCTGAGCTACTCGTGAGTCATCAGAAAGAAACTGTAAAATGTCTTGTCATGATTTAATTAAAAACATCTCACTCTGAAAACTTGACAAAATGAAAGTTAACTGTCAAGAGTGTGAGAAGCACACATATATGAACACACTGTCTCGCAGTGTTTTTCAAAGTATTTTTTCCTTCTTAATGACTATAAAAACACATTTTCAGCTCGATGCAAGAACATGAGTGTTGATGTTGGCCCGTGCAGTGTGGTGTTTCCTATTTTCTTTGTATAATTGCCATTTCCTTACGTTTGTAGAGAAACTATTTCATTTATTGCCTCACTGATTAATTGTTCCAGCGAATGAGACAAAAAGTGATGTTATTATGTGCAATAGGTGTCCAGAAATGTTAAAATGAAATTATGTTTGCGAGTGTCTTCCTGTCATTTTCCATCATGCTTTTTTCCTCCCATCCTCTCCTTTTCCCTAATCTGTCTTCCCCTTTACTTGGCTCCATGCCTGCTTTGCTATGGGCAACACAACATAATAACACTGCATGTGGTACAAATCAGAATCATATTTGAACATATCCTCCCATGCAATCAAACACACATGCAAACAGACACAGTTTTATAATTGCATGCCATTTATGTGACATTTCTGTAATTACATTGTGCAACGTCTTTGTCTCACTGTTCTTCCATCGGACATATCATAAACACGTGTGTGCTCTCTGACATCAAGACAAATGAGTGTGTGTTATGTGTGTGCAGTGGTGTAATGTAATGACATTGACACAAGGACAAGAGCAAGTAGATGATTTATCACAGATGCTTCTATTTCTGTCTTAATGTTCATTTCACAGTTAATTTGCCTCGCAAATCAGAAAACCACGAAAGAAAATGAACAGGGATTTCCAGTGTCCCAGTGAAGTGAAATATGCACACGGCATCTTTCGAACCCACAAATATAACGATAAAATGAAGTCTAAAGAAAACTGATTGGAAATGTCACATAAAATGCCTGTAAATTAAATGTCTTATACAATATTTTAGTGTTTTCAAAGACGATTTCTGCAGAACGTCACGGCCCCTCTTGCACAAAATTGCTCGCTTGCAAGTGTTGCTGATTGATGCCAGTGTCCCGTTAGTAATGTCAATTGCGGGTTGGATGTCAAGTGTGATATGTGTATAATTTTGCAATTAAACAAGTGAAAAGGAGTGTAGCATTTAAAATATGAAGGAGGCTTCAGGCTATGACAAATTGATCAGATTATTTTCATCTTACTGCGTTGCTATCCGAGACTTGATGCCCAAGGGGAGAAAAACATAAATTACCATCAACTTTTTTTAAAGGTAAAATCAATTATATAAATTGTTCTCTGATGTCATGTCATCTTAAAACTTCAGGCAATGGTACTATTCTGCCCTATATCTGACATTCATCACTGTATTAACCAGGATATGTGCAGGGTGTTTTTTTTTTATTAACCATGGCTTATGGGATGCTTTTTTTGTGTGTTCTGTGTAATTTTTCCATGTTAACAACAAGCTATCAGAGCACACTTCCTGGCAGTGCATTCAATTTAGCAGCCTCTGTCATCATTTCTATTGTGCATTAAGGTTCAGCAGCATGCAGTAAATACAAGTTTTTCTGGGAATTAAGTATTATCTCAGAAACAGCATGTCTAAAATGAAAATGGAAAAAGCTCACATAAATAAGAATAAAACTATATGTACAGTAGTATAATATAACATGTTAGCTACATGTGTGTATTTTTTCTGTCTGCCAAATACACCTCAAATCAGGACACAGCTTTCTTTAGGGCTGCATGGAGTTTTGATTTATTCACGATAGGTTTTTTCTTTTTGTAAGAGAAAAATGTCACAGCCTATACATAATCCATACATATATAAGGAATAAATGAAATATATACAGTCATGGTATAAAGAAAATACACCCTGTCAATTCTAAGGTTTTACATAGGACATAACCAGGACATCATAAAAAATTCTTCTGCATTTTGTCTTAGCTGTTGTTCAATAAATAAAGACACGTGTAATACGTTATGTGTTGTTGTTCAACGTTGAACAACAACACATACCTAGTTCTGGTAAGAACTGTAAAACCTTAGAATATAAAGGGGTTGTACTTTCTTTTTACCATGACTCTACACCTATACAGAGGGATGAGCTGACCTTA
This sequence comes from Paratilapia polleni, assembly GCA_015106735.1. Lineage (NCBI taxonomy): Eukaryota > Metazoa > Chordata > Actinopteri > Cichliformes > Cichlidae > Paratilapia > Paratilapia polleni. Next base: position 13,824 of record VUQI01061683.1, read on the forward strand.
ATCCCAACCCATAGGGCTGTAGCTTTTAGAAAACAAACAAGTTTGAACAAATTACAACTGACATGTTATTTGTGTGAATAATTGGAACACAAACCATAGTGTGCATCTGTTTAAGGATTAAACAATGTTCCATTCACGTGTCTCATGGTGTATTTCTTCATCTATATTGTTGATTCCAAAATTCCTCCTCCTCAGATGGTTTGATGTCTTGATTATGTGTTCATCACGGCTTGTTAGTTTTCATTTTTTGCCTGGTAATGAGAGCAACACTGAAAAAGCTTCAGGACATGCAGAGGGTGAGACAGACAAAGCATTATACAGTAGGATCGTCTCTCCTGGGAGTATAAGTCACAGATTGTTCTTCATCAACTGTGTGAAGATTTTTTTTCTCTCCTATATTTAAACTGTATCTCATTAACACTTGGTTAATGTAATTCTTTTCGAAGAGGATAATGACTTGTCCCAGTCACTGCCTGGGTTTGAAGACTGAGCTCACTCTCTCTGTCTCAGTCCTACAGTCATCTTGGAGATGTGTCTGGTTAAGGATCTGTCCATATGAAGACATATGAGGTTTCTCCCCTGGGACTTTAAGTGGCTGTTTCTGTATCGGGTCATGGATGATAAATCATCGCTGCTCTGGCTCTGTGTGACAAGGCCAGTGCAGAGTGCAGCATGGTGAAGTACACCGTTAGAGTGATTACTGGTGCTGCAAAGCCTGCAACACTGTTATGTTAGATAAAAACACGTTTGTTCTGCCCAAAAGTACACTGAATAATTGTGTGTACATGACGCCAGTGCATGAAAATGAAAAGTGACCTCATCTGTAAGGCAGACAAAGTTAGACTGGTGAGGTGCAATATTCCATGTGTGGATACACCTGGTTTAATTTTAATAAAATGCCACATAGCAAGGAGCTATTGGTACTGCTCCAACTAATTATACATGTTAGCAATTAAAGCTACTACTTGTATCAGTTCTAAACTATAAATCACTGCAAAAAGTTTATTTTTCATTACCAAGGATAACTAAAATAAAGAAACCATGGTTGACATGATTTATGGTTTGTACTGTGCACCAGTGGCAGCCTTTCTTTGTTTTAATGCATTTATTTATTTTGAATAAACTTAAAACCTTTCATTCACTTTAATGTAACGATGCTTTTGTCATTACATTTCCATCACTCATTTAAACGACAGTTTTATGGAAAAAAAAAATTCTACTTCAAGTTTTCGATTTGGTATAAAATACAGTGTGAAAGTTATCAGATTATACTATTCCTCTTAGTGATGGTGTTTGTTGCTTGCACTAATGTATCAAAGTTAATGACTGCTCGGTATCATTGTATCACATTTATATTTTCTCCTGATGAACTGACATGCCAGCCCGGTCTCATAGCAAAGCATGCAATAGTCACGGAAAAAAAAGCAATCTATTTGTTCATCTTCATGGACACAAAATCTCCTGGGGGTTTTTTTTTGTCACAGTTGAGACTCCTCATAGAGCACGAGTCACCATGGCAACCCAGAAAGCATCCATCCATCTATTCATTTTCTTCCACTTATCCAGTTCAGGGTAGCAGGGGCTGGAGCCTATCCCAGCTGTCATTGGGTGAGTCCAAGACAAAGAAAGCAGGGCTTTGAAAAGTGGCAACTGTTGTATTTTAACTAAATCTAAACCTAACTGAGCAGTTATTTTTGCCTAACCCTAACCCAGTTGTTTCTAACGATAATTAATATTTCAGTTAAAATAGCTGTGATCTTTGTTGTGAGTGACAAAATGGTTCACATCACCACTAACCCCTCAAATCTGCAAATGTGGACTTTCTTTGCACCTTAAAAGTAGAAAATATTTTTGCATACATGGACATACACTCACTGGCCACTTCATTTGTTTCACCTGTTCAACTGCTCATTAGCACAAATATTTAAACAGCCAATCACATGGCAGCAGCTCAAAGCATTTAGGCATGTAGACATGGTCAAGACGACCCACTGAAATTCAAGCTGGGCATCAGAATGGGATCTGGGATTTTCCTACACAACCATCACTAGGATTTACAGAGATTGGTCCAAAAAAAGAGAAAATATCCAATGAGTGTCAGTTCTCTGGATGAAAATGCCTCGTTGATGCCAGAGGTCAGAGGAGAATGGCCAGACTGCTTTGAACTGATAGGAAGGCAACAATACCTCACATAACCAGTCTTTTACAACCATGATATGCAGAAGAACATCTCTGAACGCACAACCTCAAAGCAGATAGGCTACAGCAGCAGAAGACCATGCCAGGTACCACCCAGGAACAGGAAACTGAGGCTACAATTCACACACCAAAGTTGGACAACGGAAGAATGGAAAAATGTTTCCTTGTCTGATGAGTCTTGATTTCTGCTGTGACATTCAGAGGGTAGGGTCACAATTTGGTGTAAATAACATGAAAACATGGATCCATCCTGCCTTGTATCAACAGTTCAGGCTGCTGCTGGTGGTGTAATGTTGTGGGGGATATTTATTTTGGCACATTTTGGGCCCCTTAGTACCAACTGAGCATCATTTAAATACCACAGCCTAATTGAGTATTGTTGCTGTCCATGTCCACCAGTGTACCCATCTTCTGATGGTTACTTCCAGCAGGATAATGTCCTGAACCATGTCACAAAGCTCAGATCATCTCAAACTGGTTTCTTGAACAGGACAGTGAGTTCACTGTACTCAAATGGCCTCCACAGTCACCAGATCTCCATCCAACAGAGCACCTTTGGGATGTTGTGAAATGGGAGATGTGCATCATGAATGTGCAGCTGACAAATCTGCAGCAACTCCTTGATACTATCCTGTCAATATGGACCAAAATCTCTAATGAATGTTTCCAGCACCTTGTTGAATCTATGCCACAAAGAATTAAGGCAGTTCTGAAAGCAAAGGGGGTCCAACCCAGTACTGGCAAGGTAGCAAGGTGTACTTAATGAAATGGCCAGTGAGTGTAAATCGGTACATACAAGGGGGTCAGATGAATAATCAGCTTCAGGGATATAAAAATAATGTATGAAAATTAATGTCCAGAAACACAAATCAATAGATTAAAAACTGTGACTGTTTCACAAACTGCTGTGAGACTGTGTTGGGCATGCACAAAAGAATGTGCAGCTGGCAATTTCCCCAGATTTGTGTGACTCTTTATTTCCCAGAATCTCTACAACAGAGGAAGTGTTTTCCACAGACTTGAATTCTATTTGTGGCTGTAAGGTAGGGAGTTGTGTACGTCTGTATGTGTGCCAAGGGATAGAGGATGAGGTGAGTAACAATAAAAGTGAGTGGAAAGAAAGAGTCAGGTATGCAAATAAAACAAGGTTTCATTAAAAGGTTTAAACTGAAAAGACGACTACGTCGCTATGTCGATGAAAAAAACCTAAATCAGAAGAAAGACTTCAGCAAATCCTAAATGCTGGTTTTAAAAAGAGGGAAAGGTCAAGAGTCACTGAAAGAAAAACACTGCTTCTCTGCTAGGTGGAGAACTTAACAACTCACTAGTAGCTCAAGTACTGAAGCTGTCCCACTGGGGCTGGCTAACTCCTGGTTAACTCCTCTTCTCAACTCTTATACTCAGTGCAGATTACTGAGTGGAGTCAGCTGCACACTGGCTCCACACGAGAAAAGAGGGGGCAGCTGAGTTAGGGAGAGAGAGCAGGGCACACCCACATAAAAAAACACTGTAGGCCTACTAGGGTTGTGCATAATGTGCATGCACAAAAGGAGGTGCACTCATGCTTTCTTAAAAGGATTGATTAATATTACCATATGAAAGCTACTCATCTGCAGAGATATGTAGCCCACTGTATGGCAAACTCCAGCTCCACCTTCTTTGAGAGCAGTTGGTGATGGTAGTCTTTGTCCTGCTCTGCAGCCTCAGTGAGCTTGGCACAGTGGCACATGAAGCAGCTCTCCACCTGCTGCAGGTTCTGGTTGGAGTGGCCCTCAAGCCTGCAGCGAATAGAACAACTGCAATACACAACAGTAAATTTGGAGTCTGCCCGACTGCTGGATGAGAGACTCTTTAGAGGGCCACAACAGCCACAGGTCAGCCTGCAGGTATAGAAATATGAGATGGGAAGGGCCGGGGTTAGCTGGTTAGCAGTGACCAAAGGGATTATCCACTAGAAAATTAATTGTTGATGGTGCCATTCTATTGGGCAGATGGGGGAAAAAATGCTAAAATGAGTCACAAAATATGCTTGGGTGGGCCTCTGAAGTAAAGCCTCTGTGTGTGAAACACTGGGAGGTGAGAGTTCAAAGTTAACATGACACTTACAGCCACAGTAGCCACATCAAGGGGAAATGCAGGAAGTTGAAAAACACCAGAACTGTCCGTTAAGTATAGATGCTTGAAGATAGATGCTCCTAATATAAACACATGTATTACCTTCAGATACATATACTATACTACATATACTCTGACTGATGCCATGGCTGATTTAACTTAACAGAGACATGTTCTTAAAAAAAACCTTGAGAATGCAATCAGTGGAATGCGATTAATGGGTGTTATCTAGTTTTCCATGACCAAGTGGAAAAACTTTAAAATACTGAATAATGAGGAACACATTGAACACAGGAAATGTGCTCTGGTTGGGTTAGGGCACTGCTCCAGAAAGAAATGAGATAAATTTGTGTGAGTTACATAAATTTATCCTTGAGCTGGAGAGTTAATTAATCAGAGGAACCAGACTCTTGTAGGAGTTAAGGCAGAGAGGAGGAGGTGGAGGCTGTACTCCACCATATGAAAAAAAAAAAAAATCTGTAAAAGTGTACCTACCACAGTCTCCTCTCTCTGGTATAGTTAAGAGAATAAAAAGGTAAAGATATAAATATATATAAAAAGGATGACACTGCTTTACAGTTATTTATAACAGAAATAATAATTCAGATACAGGAGTGTTATTTGTAACATTCCAATGAGTAATAAATGAAAATAAATGAGACAGAATTCTAGATGTACATAAATGAAAATAGCTTAAAAGTGTTGTTTATTTTCTTGGAAAAAACAGGAGATGACATCAGGGTTTCAATCATGTTTGCCTGGATGGCCAAAACACGGTCCAGGGGCCACCTCAATCTGGCCCCCAATGTCCTAAAAGGAAACTAAGCCCCCCTTCAGCAGTGTGTGTATGTGTAAATATACTAAGCAAGTGTCAGCTGTCTCTCCACTGAGTTTCTCACTCATCACATGGACGGATTCAAACTCCACTCTCTTGACATTTGCAATGGCACTCCCTGTTCTCCTTGGTGGCTTCAGTGAGCTAATAGTGTAACAGCACACGGAGGAAACTGTACAGTAGGAAACACTGTATATATACAAAAATGTGTTCATAAATAATAAATACATTAGCGCTACACTAATTTTCTTCATTCAGTGATGCAGATCTGAACTGTGGTGGTATGAACGAGTTAGCTGCACAAGTAAAAACAGTCTCACACAGGTCATAACAGAATAGAAAATGACTTAATTCATATTCAAGTTGCTCATATTCATAAGTGGAATCTGTGAACGTTTATTTTATCCATTCACTGATGCAGGAATGTATTATAATATATAAATATATTATGCATTTAAGTTGATTGTAAAGCAGATAGAAACTCAAACAGAAGGTTCTTGATTTCTGGAACAATGATCCACATCTATTTTAAAGTAAATAATTATGTCTACTCAAAGTCATAAATTCTTTTTGTTTCTATTTGGTTGTTCAGTGTGCGGCCCTTTGCTTACTGTATCAAAGTCAGTGTGGCCCTCTGAGGGAAAATGTTGTCCACCCCTAGTGCAATGTGGCTAATATACCCAGCTCATCAAAGTTACTCTAAATACCGCAAAGTAAACTTTGTGTGCATGTTGTAATAACTTCATTTCCAGAGTGTAGAAATTTTACACATCATGCTGCAGTAACGGTACCACTTACAACAATTAATCACTGCATACAGAAAAATATTTAGTACAGACTTTTAAAACATTTAGGACCAAATGCAAAGCTCGGGTTCAGGTTTTTAGCAATCAGTGTTGGATCATGACTAATCTGAAAGTCAATATTAGTCTCCATTTTCTTCTATTTCTATCCTTTCTGTAACTGAACCACAGATTTCAACCTGTATTATTTCCCTTTCCTGACTCAGGTTTGCATGCTCCTGTATCGAAGAGCTGGAAGGAAGGATAAAAGCAGATAAGTGAAAATTAGCATTCTGAATGGGTAATTTGAAGCTTCAGCCACACAGAAAAGAGAAACTAGAGTCAGGATGGGTTAATTTCAAAGTAATTTCACTTCCTGTTCAGAGCTGCAGATCAATCGCTGGTCCACAAACCTGAAAATTTGAACTGGTGATGTTTTTGGTGGTAAACAGCTCTACACAGCATAGTTGCATTTAAGTACATGTGACAGGCACATTATCAGTCTTCAGGTTCCAGAGGTAAGCTGTGTGTGCAGCCTTTTTTGTGCCATTAAAATACCAGCTTTGCAGTGAGTTAGTCAGCGTGTGATGCCAGTTTGCCGACTTGCCAACTTTAAGGCTTAAGATACAAAACCTCAAAGCCAAGTCACTTTAAACTTATGAAACCAGAGAGTTTTACAGCTTTTTAAATCCTTCAGGGATTCTCTTGTGACTTCCTGGAACTCAACCTGAATTTTGATAATCCTCATTATTATGCGCAAAAGGACCACCTCCGTTCCACTTTTTGCACAGTTGTGCCATTTTGACAGTATCCTGGTCTGTTTTACGTGTACACAAATGGTTTAGGGTTGAGGATTTTTGGAGCTCAGACAGGATAACAGTCCCAAGAACAATCCAATTCTGAATCAGAAACAGCAGAGTTTAGTCAATAAAAAGCTGTGTAGACACACGGCAGGTCAATATTTGAGTTTACTGGATTTACTCAACAAATCACAGGACACATGGGTACGCAGCACTTTTGACTCATACCATCTCCTAACAAAGAAATGTTTTGAACAGATTTAGAGTGAAAATCATTGGATATGAGATCATTCATGGCTCAGTATCAGCTGGGTTTTCACTTTTGAACAGAACAGACTTTGTGAGCGGTGTGGAATGGTTCTTTACTGCAGAAAGACCCCAAAACTATGTGTGTTTGTCTAAACCAATTTGGATGATACGTTTGATTTTTCAGTTCAGTTTCTGTAATACTGGCAAACAAATTTGAATAAGCTAATTTTAGATGTGCAGTTAGTGAAGGCTATGGCAAATCAACGGCATAATGTTGACAGTTCATTTCAGAAACACTGCCATTTTCCTCTCAGTATAATAAGAACTGTACCCCGGAGGCATGTTCTGGCTCTGAAGGATAAAACAGACTTAACTGTACTGTCACTGTTACTTTCCCTAATTTAGGAAATGTGTACCTTGAGTGCTAAAGCTGGTAAGCTGTGAATGTACAGTAGAGGTAAAGGAATTTATTGTGCAGTGACAGAAACCCAGTAGAGTTTTTTGGGGGTTTTTTTTGAGCTCTCATAGGTGAATTGCTCTAAAAGCACTGAGGGGGTGCCTGGGGTAATTATATTTTGAGATTAAATTGTTCTGCTAAAGTCGAATTGGCAACATTTTATGGAGAAATGTTAGTGTGCTTGCTGTAGTTGGAGAGTCTCAGTGCGGATCAAGCACAAGAATCACTAATCAGCAAGCTCCTATGTTAAATGCCATTGTCTCAGTAAAGGGCAGTAATACTAGGATTTATATCAACCAGCATGCACAGGTGTTAATATTGAGCCTAATAATGGCTAAATCTCATTTAGCTGCTTGAGTTTCAAGGTCCTGTGGTTGTGAATCACTATCATGGCTAACTGGGACCATTTATGGTATTATTAGTATCTGTGTTTTTGTACATTACATGTCAATAAATGTATATGGAGCTGGATGCTTTCTTTTATTTGTATGTGCCTATATTCATATGATTTTATAAGTTGCAGTGGACTCAGACCAGAAACTCAGCCAAGTTTGGATACCAGGCCTTCCAAAATATGCTCTCAAGGGGCTCAACTTACCTTCCCAAAGAGGCAAGTTGATACCACCAATAGGGCAGTTGATCCACTACTTCTCCTGAAGTAAACAGCCAGTTTACATCTTACTGTATACACAACTTTTGACTACTAGAGTTTTACACAAGGACTGGGATTGCTAATCACGATGTGGATGCAGAATTCATGGTACAGCATTTGTGTCCGTTTGTGTAGGTATTTGGCTATGCAGAGTGAAGGTTTATGGGTGTGGAACCTACAGAGATGTGCTTACGTGCATTTCTCCAAAACAACCAACAGTGCGTAGCTCCACAGTGATGACAGTAGGGGTTAGTAAAACACTGATAGGCTGAAATGCTGGCTTGGACAGGACAATGGAGTTCACCACAAGGGGAAGAAGTGCAAAAAAAAAAAATCATCAAAGATCAAAAAAAGCAGCATGAAAAGCACAGACAGTGGCTGCAGTGGACAGTTTTCATTGTTTTAAACACTTGGTTTCACTTCACTATAAAGAAGTTCTTTGTATATTATGACTTCAGCCCTCTTTGCACCCGGGGCTAAGCTAAACGACTAATAAGAGCACCAACGTGAACAAGGGTAGCCCAAAGAATGGCTGTGACCATTCTTTGGGCCACAGCAACAACTCGTAGATGACGGTATGTAGAGCTGTGCGTAGGCTCTGCGTAGGACTAATGCACAGCCATTCCAGTCCCTTCAAGCTGTCTACAAGGGATGTATGAGAAAACCGTTTACCTGGTCAGGTGAAATCTATTCCTAGAGGATAATTTTTTACAGTTCTGCTGTTGCTGCTAAGTGCTACAGAAGAGTAAACTGTGAATCACATGGGAAGTGAACAAGGTCAAGGGTCAAGCATAGGTGACACCAGTGACCATCTTTCTTTTGGAAGGAGGCAGCTAGCAGGCTTGGCTCATCTTGCCCCATGGATCAACTCACCCCAAACTGCCCTACAAAGTGTTAGCTGGATATTCTTGTGAAGACATGGCACATCTATATAAGAAAAGTATGTGTGTAAATACTCAAAGGATAACTGACTCCTGTTCAGCTCCTTCACTTTCTGGGTCCTGCTAATGCACATGCCGTCACACTGTGAAGATTAGGGAGCTTCAACACAAGTTAGTGTTAATTAGGAACAGCTGTGCTTTTCTATAAATTAAGTCACCCCCCCCTCCCCACAGTTTCACAGGTCATAACCAGATTCAGAAAGCTGGACCAGTGACAGGTGCAACTCATTGTAAATGAGACTTTGGAGCACTGCATCCTGCGCCGGGCTTGACTGTCTCAGAAAGCACCCACCACTTACAGTTATTTTCATTATGAGGTAATTTGCCAATAATTAAACAGTTAATCGGTTATTTAGTAAGTCTGAGTGAAATTTTGAAATGTTGTGAAACGTTTAAGTACCCATGAAAACCTTCCATAGCACAAACTGTCATTTAAATGTTTTGATTCTTGACAAACTTCAGAAAACTAAAAGACAACTCTCAACATTTGACGAGAAAGACATCCTCATATTTGACAAATAAAACCTGGAAAAGTTATAGGATTTTTTTTCTTCAATGACTGATCAGCTAATTAATTAAAGAAGGCCAGATACTATTAAATATCGAAAATATAAGTTGAAAAAACTTTATAATTCATACTCACTGATGGCAGTGTGACTCATACTAAATGATGTTACTTTCCATGTAAACTAATACTTTTGGGAAGCTGTACTGTGGGACATATGAACATTCTGTTGGTCTTCACACCTGAATCACCACATCTGGATCACCCTACCTTGACTTCTGTTCTTATTAGTTGATGGCACATTATTAGATGATCAATGGTCAAGCTGGATAATAGGAAATAACTGAAGGGATGGGAATATCTGGGAGTCTAATGGCCACAGTCCCGCGTTTAAGAAAATCCAATATTTCCTGAGTTGTAGGCCAAAACATTGGTTCTGAAGGTAAGGAATAAAGTAAAATAAGACAAGGAAGATGCCCTTCTGATTCACGCAAAATGCTTTATAAGATGCTTCATATGCTTTACAATTCTGTTATGATTACGCTGTATTTTTAGATACATGGGTCTGGTAACTGTGGTTTTTTGTTTTTTCTTTGTTGGTTTGGTTTTTTATCACCAACATGCACTCCTTCTTGTCTCCTGAAAGTAATTACACTCCTTCCTTAATAACCTTTAACTGACGAAAGCCCATTTTTCTTCCATAACAAATTACTTTTCCTCTTGCTTGATCAAACATCATCCTTTTTTTTGTTTTTTAACCAGGCTGCTTCTTCTTTTGCTGAAGTGCTGCTTTTATGCTTCATCTCAGTGGAAAAAAACAGGGAAAAATACACTATATTTTACTGAATGCAGCAAGCTTTCTCAAGGGGCATATTTTTAGCATCTTATTTAGTCTGTATTCATCCATTACTGTTGCCTTGTATTGCTGGTAGCATCATAGTGCAGCACTTTGATACATGTTGTGTAGATAAGAAGGTATAGATGGAGAATCTTATAACACAAGGCAGTGAGAGTTTGTGGAATAAATAAATGTATTTTAAGTCAGTTACAGAGGAAGCGCCTTAAGTTAAATGTCCACAAGTTTTATACTTTTATATGTTTAGCGACTTCACAGTATTTGTCCCTGCTTCATGTACACACTAGACAACCTTTGGCCACAAAGCCTGCTAAAGTTAACATTTATTCATCTCCACCCAGACTGAGTATGTCAGCTGAGTGACCCAACTGACACCAAGAGTTAGTTTTATAGATAAAAACTATGATGAGTAATATTTTCATTACAAAAATTAAACTAAAACAGTATTTACAAAAAGATAATTATGACCAGATGTTTTACATTATTCTCCAGCAAAGAAAAGCTAAACAGTCATATTCAAGATGCTGATTGGACAAACAGACTTAATGCAGTCAAAAAACGATCAGAAAAAACCAGACAAAACGTTTTAATGCAGAGTTTTATTAGGTGACCTGCAGTATCTGTGGAGTCACACTTTATAGGTCCTATAGCACCTATTGGATTTGGGTCCACAATTTGAAACATTAGGCTGCCACCATGTTATATTTTTGGAGCCAGAAGTTACCATTTCTGGACAAGAGGCTGGAGGGCTGAATTATCAGGTTACACTTTAAGCTTTAAGCTTTGCAAATTGTCCCTGTATCGGTGCAATGCACAGACACACATACAGTATCTGCTAATTTGTGCTAGGTAACAGACCAAAAAATGCTAGAATATCACTCACCAAAACTGAAACACAAACTTCTTGGATGGACTGTACCACACAGCAATCCATATTATTTGTCAGATAATTCTTAGTTATTAAAAATTGCTGCAATCAACCAATAACACAGACATAGCTGAGAGGTCCATTCAGTGACTCCAGTTAACTGAGGTGAGGCATAGCAGACACTGACTGCCTGCTGCTGCCTGTGTCAGGACATCTTTCAGCTAGCCTCAAGTGCGCCCTGGAAGAACTGCAGTTTTTGCCACTTCTGTGTTGGCTTCATTTTTCAGTGTAGGAGGTCGCCACCTGGTGCATATTGTCAAAGAGGTTGAGATCCCCAAGGACAGATTGATTCTGTACATATATTATGTCACAATTTAAAACTCACCCTGTCATATCATCATTCTGGCAATTTAATGCTCTAAATAGTACAGTTAGATGACATATTGCAGTGTTCACTTCTGAACTCCATTTTCAGATCGCATATCACTGCATTATTTTACTCTTTTTTTGTCTCAGTTTTAAATTGGAACACGGTGGGACAATCATTCCAGTGTTGCTAATGTTGAATGGCATATTCTTTTATTTTTTATGCAGTGTGCCTCAACCCCGACTTTAGTGGTTTCCTTTTTAATATTCACTTCCAAAAGTTAGAATGATAGCAAAGTTGACTTTTTATTAAACTGAATCGAATGTCCCTGATGTGCACGCACTCTTCACACATAAACAAAGCCCACAACAATGCTCTGATGTGCCCTTAGCTCATGAACTTTCTGTCTTCTTCGCTTCTCCTGTTTCCTGCTCTTTATCGTCTGATAAGTGTTACCCACATGGCTGCAGGATGTGAATTAATGAGCAAGGATTAAAAAAAAAAAAAAAAAAAGAAACAGACAAAA
>VUQI01061684.1:0-30439 GCA_015106735.1 Paratilapia polleni
CCATCCATCCATTTTCTTCCGCTTATCCTATTCAGGGTCGCAGGTGGGGGCTGGAGCCTATCCCAGCTACCATAGGGCGAAAGGCAGGGTACACCCTGGACAGGTCGCCAGTCTGTCGCAGGACTAACACAGAGAGACAGACAACCATTCACGCTCACATTCACACCTATGGCCAATTTAGAATTACCAATTAACCTAACCCCACTAACTGCATGTCTTTGGGCTGTGGGAGGAAGCCGGAGTACCCGGAGAGAACCCACGCAAACACGGGGAGAACATGCAAACTCCACACAGAAAGGCCCTGGCCAGATGGTGGATTTGAACTCAGGACCTACTTGCTGTGAGGCAACAGTGCTAACCACCACACCACCGTGCTGCCAACTCTGAATATGTAAAACAAAACACAACACACACGCACGCACCCACGCACCCACGCATGCGTGCGTTTTCTACAACACCAATAATATTAGGATACAAAGTTAGGATTAGACTTTACAATTTACATTTAAAATTAAATTTAGATATCTTTTCATAGTAACAATGTACAATGTTGGGTTACTGTAATTACTGCACATTGCATTTTTCTGTAATGCAGTGATGTAATGCATTATTGTACTGAAGTCAGTAATTACATTACATTTACAATCATGTTGTAATCTGCGTTGCAATTATCTGCACAATGGGCAGATCTGCACCACAAATCAGCTGAGTTCAGTTCATGTGCAGGGAGGAGGAAAAAGGAGGAGCGGTTTACAACTTTTATTATCATTATTATTATTATTATTATTCTTTTGCACAAAAGGACAAGTAGGTGATGGTAAAGTGCAAACTGCACCCAGACCAGAAACAATTGCTGCTAACACATCAACTCTTTGCAAGCATCTGCACAGACAACATGCCAACATAAAGCTAGCAGCGCAAAACCCAGAGGGATGTTAAAACTGAGTGCCAACACCAGCCAAGCAGCCAAAAATTGGTTTTCAACAGGTAACAGAAGCAGAGATGCTATAAGCAGTCAGGCTTGTAGCATTGTAGCCTCACTGAAATACTGAAGTGCTCTTTGGGATGGTTTTCAGCTTTGCTGTCAGCTATGTGTTAAAACTTAAACACTAGAAGAAAGATCTTGAGCACATCCTCTTTAGAATAGGGATATGTGTCAGTGGGACGGTAGCCTTCGGTTTATGGTGTTAACTGGTAATGACAATGTATGTCAGGCCATATTAGGAAGTAGCTTAAAAGTGATGTAATGTAACAAATTACTTTCTCCAGGGAGTAATTAGGTAACATAATGCATTACTTTCTGCAAAATTAAAAAAACAACACTGACAATGTATCATTGTGCCTTAAAACATCTGTTGATGCTGGAGATCCAAATACCATGTAGCTTTTAGTTTTAGTTTGTTGATTATTTTTCTTTAAGTCACATCAGCTTACACTGACTTCCTAAAAATCTGTGGGGAGTCATTCACATCCCATAATTTTACACAAGCCATTTGGATGGTACCTGCCCTGCCAGAGATGGCGGACAGACAGATGGGAGACAAACAGCAAATAAACAACTGATGGTGAAAAGAGATGCAGTTCTAGCAAGTATTCCAAGAAACTTTTATGTTTAAAGACAAACACTTTTCTTTCAAATGGAAGAAATTCCTGTAATTCAGGACTGTGTCAGGATATGAGAATTACAGCAATGTCAGTGTTTCAGTAATATTCCAATATGGTTTACGTGGCTTCCTGTGGTACTTATGAATGCATGTTGCTTAGAAAAGCAACTTCTAAAAGTCTTTTGGCTAAAGAGAACAAAACTGTAATGTTTCTCATGGTGAATTCCACCTTTATCTGTATGGGTAGGTCATGTTTTTTGTATTTTACACACAACTCAGCAAGAAATGATCTGAACTGTTGCTGGGAATTTTCTATACTCCATGCTGGCTCATATCTTCAACATTTATTCAATGCAGAACTTCATGATCATTAAGTAGTAGAAATGAGGGCTTCACTTAAGCCACCCATCAGGCTGTGATGCATTGTGCATCTGGTGCAAGTGTGCAGAAGCATCCAGCATTAGAAACAATTAGTGATCCAGTTGGTGTTCCAAAAGCACAGCTCATTAAAAAGAGGAGAAAAGCTGGCACATCATTTCATTAGTTCTTTTTGTGCTATTAGCATGTATACAACATTTTATTTTAACTCTATGGCTCATACAGCCATACAGCTACAAGCCTAATACCACAGTGTTTTATGACAACTAATTTTCCCAAGCCACTTGAATATGCTTAAATGTGGATTAGGTATGCACAGGCAGAACTGATACATTTATTTATTGTTTGGTCTGGAGGATTTAAGCCTTTCAGCTGTACTAGCTTGTAACAGGCCACGACATTTATCAAATACATTGATTGCATACAGCCCTTCACTGAAGCCCTGTTAAGTTTTGACCAACCTTCTTGTGTTGTTACGCTTCCTCTGCTTGTCTAGAGGATTGAGTGTGCCACAGTCTTCTTCTAGTGTTATTCTACCTTTGTGCACAACCCTCAGCAGTGGTTTCAGAAATTCCTGAAATACATGAAGAATGGGGTTTATCATCCATTGTGCATTGCAATCATCTCAAGCACAACACTGTGCATGTATCTCTACTCTCTTTTTTTGGGATCTGCTTTCCGACAGGCTCAGTTTACATAACACCTTCTTGAGATCTAATCAAAATGATAACCTGTAACAGTAACAGTGAAGATTCTCTGCATCAGTTTACCTGATCTTGTCACAAGAAAATTAGACATATGTGTTATTTCTCATTTTGTCTCACATATTTGAGACACCTGTGTTTGTTTTGTGTTTTTTAGTAAAAATATAATTTGCAACCCATAAAAGCTATCATTAAAAACATACTGTATTTATACCAGAGCGTATTTAAGCAATGAAATAGCTGCTTATGATTATACAAGTTATACATTCTAATTTCTTATTGTATTGTTATTTCTCCTGTGGGGTCAGTAAAGTTCTATTTTTCATGCAGTGTATTATGTTAATTTGTAATTGAATTTAAAAAATAATTAACAGATATAAACAACTTCTTTCTAGAGAAGTAGCATCAGTTCATTAAAAGTAGCCAAAGGAGGCAGTATACAAATGCAAGGATCACTCCCCAGTTGTTACAGAGGTAAGGCAGAGTGGGAGTTCACAGTAAAGGCCATTGGTCACACTTGGAATGTACAGTACAAACAGGAGCTGAGTTAGTGCTCTGAATACATGAACATGTACTGTTTCCAAAGTACAAACAGATGCCCATGATACCAGTTTACAAAGATGCCTTTCTTTTGGACACTTTGTATGATGGAATAGGTACCAAAACAGTATTAATGTCAGAGCAGCTGTCAACAAAATACATACTAGTTATTGTTTTCTTTTTTTTGCTTTGGAGACATTAACACAATAGATGCAAAGAGTTGGCATATCTGAGGAACATTCTTTAAAACCCCCCTTTTTTTTTTAAACAGATGGGACTCACTGGTTCTTTCTTATTGCTTGAGGTAGTTGTCACAGACTAAATCAAAATGGGCCATGCAGACAAATAAACCAGTGGTTACTGAAGCGATTATGTTGCTGTCACAGTCTGAAGGGTTTCCGTATTTGCCAGAGTCTGAGGGTTTTTTTTTTTTGTCTCATCTCTAATATAGGATTACCCCTTTGGCATGCAGAGCAAGTTTAACTAAACAGTTTAATGTTCTAGTGCCTGAGTATTACCACACAGCCACAGGGATCCTACCTCAGATTTAAGAAATCAGGTGGTAAAATTGAATAAACTCCATACCCTGAAGGGCTTTTATTGTGATATCAACAATCCAGGTGGCAGAAAGTAGAAGGTAATCTTACAGACTATAACCGCTGGAGACAGAATGTGTATACACGTCAAATTGGCTGGTGTGCCTAACGTTTAATGCTCATACAATATGAAAAGCTCAGTGAGAGGGTGTCAGGGACAGTTAAAGCTTTTCAGAAACATTATTTAAGGCTCTCTATGGACAGAAAACCAATACTACAGATGGAAATTCTACTCATGCTGAGAAAGCTGAAGTGAGAACAATGTCTATACTGTATTTTCCACCATTTATTATTTAAATTAACATTTATTCATTGTTTTCTTGTGTGGGTGACTTTCAGGTTTTGAAGGATAGTATAATTATCAGTATTTTTAGTGAAAATTCTACTATTGTGTCCTCTATAAAATAACTGAAAAAAAAGTACATTTATCAAAGCCCTTCATTTTTTTCTTTGTCAGGGTCACATGTCAGGTGATATTTTGTTCAAGACTGAAATATGGCCACATTATTAGATATACTGGAAAGAAATTTTGTCCCTACATTTTGTCCCTGGTACAAAGAGACTACATCCTGATAACTGTGATAACCCCTGATTTTTCACCAGCATTACGAACAGATCAAAGTTTCTACTTTTCCAGTGGAATATTCCAGTATTTTCTGGATGAATTGGCACAAAAATTGGGGCAGACATTCATGGTCCCAAGACAAATTATCCAAATCACCATCATAAGGTTGACATTCATGGTCAAGGGCAAAATGTGTTGACATGCACTGAATGCATTGTCAAACAGGATGATTTATTATAGTTTTGGTGGTCATCTAGCTTTTTTCTCTGGGTCAAAATATAAATTTGTTCAAAACATTAGTTATGACTGAAACTAATTACATAAGCAGCTGTACCTGGGCTGTACTGCTTATTAGAACAAATGTTAAAATGGTAAACTAATATAGTGAACCTACCCCATAAACTTGAGCATGCAAACATAACATTTTAATTATTGATATAAATCTGTCTTTTTCGTGGTCAGTTTGGAGACGTGTAAGCTTCTAGGGGAAATGTTTTGGGCCGGCTGTTTCCTTGCTTTAAACATCACTATTTACTCATTTTAACTGCCACTACAGGTATTAAACCATATCTTCATTTAACCTAACTATTACCACATGGTCAGAGTAATTTAGCTATGCTCTTCGAGTGGGATCCACACATGATTAACTTAGAATAAGGCTAACTCGCTCCCAAGAAAAAGAGAATGGACTATTACCCTGCAGGTGCTTCAGGCTCGAAGACCTATGATTACCTGGAAGCAATTTTATGTTAGATATCTTATCGCTTACCTTTGTGATACAATTGCAGGTTGTAGACATTTAACATTAAGTTCCCCTGAAGTGTAAATTCACCATTTACAGAAAGGCTTTCTTGTGCTTTTGCCCTGTAATGAAAATAATAATAATAATAATTAAAAAAAAAAAAAACTACTCTACTACGAGTACTACTGTAACTGGAAAACCCAGAGTTTTCCTGTACTTGTTATGTGTTTTAAATAGTAATTATTCTTGGTCATAGCTGCCTTCGTAAATCAGCAACGTGTCAGGGCACGTACTATATGAATCTGATGTGAATATTTCACATCAACTACATGGCAATTATTACAGTTATACTCTTGATCTTTAATCATTCAAAGCAAAAAGAAGAGAAAAAGTGAATTTTAAACATAACATCATAGGGAAACCATGATCACTGAACATTTTTGCTCTGTTATGTCTGTTACTATTTGCATTTTATTAATAAACAATAACTCAATGTTTATGTTCTCACGTTATGATATTAACTATATAATAATTGCCCAGCACATTTGTTTCTAACTTAATTTGTCCTTATAAATCAAGGAAAGACTATAAATACCATTTACTGTATAAACCAAAGCATTTTCTATAAATTTCAATACCATATTATGTATCTTGATACTGATTAATTGATCAAAGAAACTAGAATCAAACTCACATCATTGTACCACAGACAGAAAACAAAATAAACTGATAAACACTGCAGTAAAATATAATATCTCAATCTGCAGTGCCACTGCAGATTGAGATATTATTATTATTAACACATACACAGTCCTCTACCCAGTATGATCACCTGATTCATGTAGTAATTTATTCCCAGTGGTCCTGTACATTAACCACACAAATTCTAGACACCTTCTTCCACCTACCGAGCTGTCAACCTGTATTTCTGCTCTGCTACATATAACCATGATATGCATTATTGCAGAAACATTATTGTGGGGCTCCACTTATCTTAGACTGTCTGTCAGCATAGCTTTTTGCACACTATCACACTTTCCAGCCCCAGGAATTATGTCCATGTTCTAAAATCTCCCTAATAGGTCCCTCATTTTGTTCAACATAATCCCATCATGTTAAGATGTTTGGTTGTTATAGACTAATCATACCTTACTCTAAAACTATGATCGTTTTATACTTGAAGCTGTCTTAGAATGTACAGTAAAGTGACTGAATGTTCAGAGGATTATCTATATGGTTGTGCCAACAGCATGTGTCTTGCATTGTGCCTATTGCTGTAAAAGATGTGTTGCCCATGTACTGTGATAACATATCAGTTCATTTAGAATACATTTCCCTGCAGCTGTGATACCAAGGTAGTATCATGTACATATTTTTCACAGGACAAATAAAGAAACTCTGGTGCTGACAAATTGCCCAGCATCTAAACTGGGTGACAGGGCCTACAGTAAAACCTGTTTTCCTTTGATGACTCACAGCATCCTTGAAAGTAGAAACTGTAACCTTGTTACATTCCAGTATGCAAGTGCAGGATATTTGCAGCAAGATTTATCTGTTTTCTTTTCTTCCCTTCATCTCAAGGCTCATTCTTTGTGCACACTAATCATCCTTTAAGTGACCTTATCTTGGACTTGGTTTGTTGGTCCATTTTTGGATTTCAAGTGATTGTTAGTGAACTCAACCATTCTGTCAGTTTGATGTTAAGCTATCCAATAAAAGATATTCCATGCTACCTCATAAAGTACAGAAATCTAACTTAATGTTCAAAGGATGATATAATAAACATATAATTTATTATGTCTTGCTTTGTTTTTTCACTATGTAAAACCCGCTGTCCAGATAATGTTAGCATGTCAATTTATTTTTGACATTTTTCAGCAATACCTGGGAAAGAGCATGTATATTTATCATATTTATGTAACTCAGCCCAGCTCAGAGCTCAGCCAGACATCCCTGGAACTGTGTACTGTACTTAAGCAACCCCTTGACACTGTTTTGTGTTCAGTTGGGAGGAGCAATGATGGACTGGAGGCTTGAAACTAGAGGACATGCAGTATATGCTGATTTATGCTAGTGGTTGTGACCAAACTACTGACAAGTTATTGTTCCCTAGTTTGTTTGTACAGTGGAAAATTTCAAATTATATGACAATCCATCCAGACCTAAGGCCAGTTTAAAATCACCTGTTAATTTAACAAACATGTCTTTGGGCTGTGGGAGGAAGCCGGTGTGCCCAGAGAGAACCCAGGCAGGCACATGGAGACCATGCAAGCTCCACAAAGAAAGGCCCCAGCAGGCCAGTTGGATCAAACCCAGAACCTTTTTTTCTGTGTAGTGAAAGCGCTAACCCCTGCAATACTGTGCCACCCAATATGACCATAAAGTCTTTGCTTTGTAGTATTGTATTAATAAGTCATAAAATGTTTTCAATACACAGTATGACACAAAATCTTTCAAACAGAACTAAATGGACTTAAATCATCATTGTGAATGCTATGATTGTCACTGGCTGATTCATTAGCTTGAAGTAGTGCAACCTACCTCACTAGCGACTAGAAGCCCTTTTGTGAGCTCAGTCCCGACACACAGAAAAAAGACTCTCTTGTTAAAAGCCTGTTAAAATAATCCCCTTTATTTTAAAGCGGTAAACAGTGTTTATGTAGTTTCTAACCTTTAAGTCACAGAATCGAAACTTACGTTTATTGCTGCTTAATATCATTGCTGTGCCAACTTAAAAAATGACATTACTGCAAAAAAAGCTCAACTAATACATTTGTTGACTAATTGTTATGAAGGATAACATTCATAACATTTTCTTAACACAGTAACAGGTTTTAACTGGTGGTCTACTTGTATATGTAGTCACTAAAATATCCTGAAGTCTCAAACGCACCAGTGTGAGGTGCATGTGCTGCAGGTTATTGAGCTCCCTAATCAAGTAATCTGTCTCAGGTGTGAAAATCATACAGCTAAAGGAGTAACAAAAAAGAAAGTCATTTTTGAGATGCCTGTTTAGTGAGACAGCACCTCCTCTACACACACACACACACACACACACACACACACACGTTTATGTGATCAGACCACTGAAAAGATAAAACTGAACTGAAGATACAACAATGAGCACAAACCACTCAGGGGAGCAAAACCCCAAGCCTTTTGATACTGGAACTGCTAACAAGCTAATGGACCTGTTGACTCTTGCCTGACTAAAACAAACTTGCAAGGGAGCTAACCATTCATTGTTTCTTGGGTCCTGAAAACCAGCGACAGCTGTTCTTTTTCTCCATTTGCTGTGGCATTTCATATACAGTGGCTTTTAGTGTAAGTCAAGTCTAACTGTTCATCGTATATGGTCTGTTCCTCAATGTAAGTCTTTTTCACTGAATAGGCAGGAGAATAACAAACCATTTCCCCTTTAAGAGGGAGTCAGAGAGTTGCTAAACCTATTGTACTGAACATATAGCAAGCAGAGCCCTACACTATACAGACACTGTTATATCTAACATAACAATTTTGTTTCTCATGTCGGAACAGGTAAGAGAGCCAAGAGTATAAACTGATGCCCTTGTAATAATACAGTATACCACTGCAGCATCTTCATAATTGGTGCTCTAACCTTGTTTTCAGTTATTTTTCTCCATCAAAGTGCCACAAGATGCATTGCTTTGTTTGCATTTTCTGAAGCTTCTGAGGTCAGTGTGGTCAAGGTTGCAGGATTCACTGTATCTGTTATCTTAAGTTCCCTTCATCTCAAGGTTCAGCTTAGTATGTTCTAATAATGCTCCACTGACCTTTGCACTATGTTTGTTGTTCTAACAATTTTTATTATTATGTTTTTTTAATGACTGCTGGGAATGTCGACACAAGTCTTTGTGCCTGTTTGATGTTAGGCAATCCCATGAAAGACATCGGTATATTTATATATATATATATATATATATATGGAGAATTGATTTCCATACCTTGTCACATGACCACATTAAATTATCATTCATGCTTTTGTACTTGGGTCCTTAATGTTAATATCACTTACAGATCTCTTTGGTATGCTTTAAAAAAAAAAAACACAAAAAATTGGGAATAAGAGGGAAGCCTGATATATGCATGTTTTACTGGAAGACTCCACAGGTATAAAAATGTGTTGCCTAGAGAGTCCTCCCTCTCCATTCCAATGAGCATAAAGATACTGAGCATGTGTGGCTTGTATTTTAAAGCTAATGTATTTGCCAAGAAACAAGAGACAGGAATGTGAATGGCAGGAGGCCTGAGGCTGGGAACCATCGGAGACAGAATGAGGAAGCTGGTAGCTGGTAGGAAGCAGAAACAGGCATTGGTTTTGGCAGGTTTCAAGTGACAGAATTTGGATGCAGTCTTGGTTTTAGGCACAATCGTTGGTTTGTAAATAACAGGGTTGCGCCTCTTGGGTCACTTCCTTTCTCTTCCCACCTTTGGGCTTCAGAGGTGAAAATTGCACTGAATGGGAACTGGTCAAAAGCCACTTATAACTGAGCAGGGGTTTAGGTATGACAAAATGTCTAAGAGACTGCTATGAATATTTAGGCCTCTAGTTTCATGATAAGCTGTTACTATGATGTTAAAATTAAATACTAAACTATTTGTAAAATAATGTAAAATAATGGGTTGGATTCATTTCAAATTTTTGTTGTAGACTTTCACTGCACCACACATGTTGCTGTCTATTAATATTCATAGACATGTGAGGGTTGTTTTTTAAAATAAGTTTCACCCTGAAGTTTAATTATAAATGGTATGCATCAACAACTTGGTATCCTGATGGCATATTAGGCAAAGAGATTTTCATTTTCATGGCAGAGCATGAGATTTTTTTTCACTGCACCTTTCTGAAAATGTGCAAGTAATCAAAGCACATTCAAACATCCTTTTGATATATAGGATGGCTCTGAGGGCTTGGGAGCTAGTTCTCACAGGCAGAGTGTAGCACTTTTGAGTCCTAATGATGTAAACCCATGGAAAAGAGTAAGTCTGCAGTGGCATCAAGGCTTAATTGCTCTTGTATGTAAAGGCATTCTCCTGCTCTAGGACTTAATGAGAGAGATACCAATGTGCTACAGTCAACTTACCTCTTCATGTGTTACGCTGATGATAATTAGAAATCACTTGGATGTGTACTGGTTTGGAGTGGGCCCAAATCAAACCAACAGATCAATGTCTGAGCAGGCAATGTTTGTGGCTATACTGGTTGCAGCAAGGAAGTGTGAAGAGAGGAGAGCCTGTGGTGATGTAGGCAAAACATCAATTGCGCTGTCTTCCATAACATATGTACATGCCTGCATGCACCTGTGCACCACTTCTTTTTTCTTTTCTTAAACTGCATTGGTCCCTCTTTTCTTCTATGCACACTGGCAATGTTTGTGCATAGTACTGATAAGCCAAGGACACACTCTAATCTAGTTCGAGGACTTACAAGTTCTGTTGAGTCTTGAACATATTTCAACCTCATATCATGTCATAAAGCTAAACTCAGTCAGTCAAGACACATGGTTGACAAAGTGAGAGACATTTCTGGAAGACATGATTCTCTGCACCATTACATTTGCTCTGGGCTATGAATTGCACTTTGACAGCTTATGATGGGTGTAGGACAAGAAAAGGGAATTAAAGAAAACATAGAAGTCTTAACTTGCAGATCTTTCTGTCATATTTTATGTGGTGTCAAGTTGTACTTTAGACTAAATGGTTTGTATTCAAAGTATTAAAAGACATGCTAATATGTGAAGCAAATCTCCTTTTTGAAATCAGGTTTAATGAAAATAAGGAAGGTCAGGAAGAAAGTATTAATCTCTCAGTAGTTTGATTAAAAAAAATCTAACCACTACAACTGAGAATGAAATCACTTTAAAAAGGGCAACCACTTAGTCTACCTGAGATCAGGTCATTTATGCACTGAATTTCCTGTCTTCACCTTGACCTGAACATTTTTTGCTTGCTCTGACTATATGCATAGGATTCTTTTCCTGCTTGTAGTAGCCAATGTGTTTTGAAGCATTTGTTTGAATTTGAGCACACAGACTATATAAGTTTACATCCATCCTGTTGCTTCCGTCTGTGGCAGTGAAATCACCCACAAATGCCAGTTGCATTGGCAGCCATACATGCCCTAGCCACAACAGAAGCATCACCTTCTTTTATAGATGAGGTGGTATGCTTCAGGTCATGAACTGTTTATTTTTCTTTCTTTCCACACTTTTGTTTATCCATTACCTTGATAGAGGTTTACTTTTGTTTCATTTATCAACTGTATTGCAAAACTGTCCAGTTTCTGTTTTTTGCAAACTGCTTCCTAGCCTTTCTGTTTGAGGTTTACCAGGGATTTGCATCCTGTCATAAACTGACTGAAGTCCTGGGGCCTGTACTACAAAGCAGGATTTGGTCTTATCCAGGTAACTTCAGGGTTAACCCTGGATTTTCTGTACTTCAAAGGTGGTACACTTCTTACAGGGGTATATTGCCATGGTAACTTATGCTGCAAACAGGTTAGGTTGATTAGAGATCAACAAGTATTAAATCATCGCCTACTGACCAATCAAGTCTTCAGAAAATAGCGTCGTCATTCCTGGAAGATCCCTCGGTCTTCTGTGCGTGGATAGTAGCAGGGTCTAAAGTTTTTAGTAGCATCTAATGTCTTTGTGTTTCTCTGATGAGCATCAGTAATAATTATAGATTTTTAGACTCAGCTGACCTTTTGTTGTTGTTTTTTTTCTTTCCCTGTTGGCTGCAAACAATTTTACAACAATTTTGTTGTTCTATAAGCATTAATATATAAATCGAAACGCCTATTTGTTCTTGTGGACTTTATATCAGTCGGACTTAGATTAAGCCTACATTTGAATTCTGTTTTGTATTAATTCTTTACTTGCTCTCAGACCATTAAACACCATGTTCAGCTGCAGCTGAAAGAGTAAAAACTAAAACTGTCTTATGCAAATGTAAACATTAATTTAATGAAATACTCAATTATAATCCATCAGATTCTCCCGTGTCTTAATGAGAAAATTGTGATATTGATAAGTCCGTAGACTCACACAATTGGTGTTTTTGTCGGCTTTCCTTCCTGCCTTCAAATAGGCTAAACTTCATTAACATAGGAGCTCCTTTCCAGTCTTACTGACCAAAATGTCTAAAGTGTACACACATTCATACATGGTCCCTGGTCATGAAGTGTTTTCTTTTTTTGCCTTTTATTTTCTTTTAAGCCTCATTAATTCTTTTGTTGCATCATCAACCTCATACTGACAAACAATTCCACCTGAAACTTAGTGGCCACTGTCAACTCATCCAACTCTGATCCATGTGTGAGCTCTTTGCTGCTTAAATGATGAAATGACACACAAACATTAAATAGCCAAGTGCCCCAATAATGTTTAACCCTTGCAAATACTTCACTTTACATTTGATATTGGTGTAAACCTACTGAAATTAAAGCTGAAACTTTATCTGTTTTATTATAGAAATAAAGTGGTTTTTTTAAAAACTTTCTTCCATGCCCCTTGTTTTTTTTTTTTAGAATAGTTTCTTGTGATTTTTTGTTTTTTTAATTAACTTGCAAAGTTTTTAAATGGTTAGACTGTTATTGTTGCACTATACCCATCATCACCTGAACCACAAACTGATATAACTGCGTATCACTATACCTGGTGGTATAGTCCATGAGCCAAAGCTACTGGTGCAATTTTCCCATTTCATTGTAAACACATAATCACTGAATGAAATTTCATTATGTTTTTATCTGATCACTCATAGGAGCATCAAGTTAGAAACAAAGCATTTGTGATTATTTATCCTTCACAATGCCAAGCAGTTATAGTGGAGCTGTTAACACTGAAGTGTTTTCCTGTCTCAGCTCTCTGCAGATTGGTATGAACCCTCTCCATCTGACGATGTACTGTCAAAATACAGTCACTTCACTGATGTGCTTCGTGGATTTACACTCGAGAATTTATCACCTGACTAGCTAGCTTTGCATTATTCATTGAGCAGGGAGAGTGAGACCACAATCTGAATGCAGACAGCGTTGTATTCACACTCTCAGCCATATGACAGCATTGCCTTCACAACGCCCTTGTTAAAACTCTGCTTTGGGTAACAGGAGGCAAAGACAACCCATAGCCTCATTACAGTCCTTGTTGCATTTGTTGAACACTAACAGTGGAGGAAAAAAATGTGAACTGTCATTTTAAATCCCTTTGCAAGAGTTTACATTCGTTCACAGCAAGTAGAGTCACTCCAACTGAACACCCACTGGATCCTTGAAAAGATGTTCCACAGCAACAACAAAATGTAAACTACATTTTTATGTTTGTTTGGGGGGGGGCTATTGCACCATATTTCCTGTCTGCTTTATGTTGGTAGGTCACAGCTAATATGACAAAAGGGTTGAATGCAGATATGACTGATCAGGACACCTTTCATGTAACAAACACAAATTCTACATATTTATCTCAGTGTATTGGGATTCTAAATTTTCCAACCATCATGCAATATAATTGTCACGTCATCTCATTTAAACCACTGATATTACTGACTTCCAGTTCTAATTATGGGTAAGAATTCAGAATTCTTATTTAGACTGCAATAAAATGCATAATTAAAGGTTTCGGTTTATAAATATGCAACTTCAGATGTATAGATCAATCTTTTTAAGGTCTTCTCAGATGTATGACCTCTTTACATTAAAACATTTAACACACATTTCATATTTTGGTTGCCTGCTGTCACTGTCCCAGATAATCATGTTTTATTTTACTTGCGTGTTACAGTATACACTTTTTGTGATCAGCTGTTTGAAAAATAAGACATAAGTTTAATGTGTAGATAAATTACATCATGTGTACTATGGTGCATGTTGTCAAATAAAGGATTAGCTTTTGTTTTATTTATTTACTACATTTCTTTTCTCATCTTGTTGCTTGTATTTGTTCTCTCCAAACCACTATATCTTGCTGTGTGATGACAGTCTATTTTTATTTTTTTAATACAATAATAATAAATATATATATATATATATCAAGTTCATCAAGTTTTATCAGCAGTGACAGCCTGTGTAACGAGTGGCTGGCAACACTGATCTTGTCTGAATAACTGCCTCGTTATACCTTTCCAACATTCCCAGGGGATTCAAGGCTTTAGACCTGTATACATCAATGAAGTATCAGCAGTCTAGAGCAGTCTTGTTAAAATATAATTGGCTATTCTTGTAAGCTCTATTCATACACTCTCTTTTACCACTAAAGAACCAACTGCCCTCCCAGAATACCTGACACACTAACCTTTTCACAGTTGTCTTTAAATGGCAAAGTTTAAAAAAGAGTCTACCTCTGGGCCCAATTTATATGTATATTGTAACAGATGTCTGTAACCAACAGATCTCTCTTAGCCCATGATTTATCTAGAATCTAGGGATGTAATTTTGTGCTCTCTAAAATGGCACTTATTGACTATGTGGTTTATTTAATCACAAGAAACCTACTCCAAACCCATTCAACTGTCCCTCACAATTGTAGTTTTCCCTTCTTAACTCTACAATGCTTAGGAAGGAACTACTCAGTGCAGTCATTGTCAGAGTTCTGTAGATATAATCCCTTTAATTTGTTGTGCTGTATAATGCTATTCATTAGCATCATTATCATACTAAATGGAGCCAGGGAAGGATCGTCACGTTCTGTATCTGGTCTATATTAGCTGAAACAGCCACTGACTACTGTTAAGAATACACTCTCTCTTAGTTTCAGTCAGGCTAAGAGAATATCAGCAGATTGTTCTTTTCTATTGTTGGATCATTATGACAGCTGTGGTCCCAGGCTGTTCGTAGCAAGTCTGACTGACAGGCTCAGTGCTGTGGAGCTGACAGGCTTAGCACGTCCATTGGCAGATACAGATGTCACATGCACCACAGGTCCATCTTGCAGCTGGGAATGGAGCACAGGGCGGCCATTACCAAAGGGCCAGGGGACATACAGGGCAGCTGCAAAAAGATGCCCTGTGACTTGAAAGGCTGAACACATCTTTTGAGTTACACAATTGAATGAAAACATTCAAAGTTTGAACAGCGCTCTTACTTTGTTGATGAAAAGCATATTTCATGGATTGAATGCTAATCAAGCTCATACCTATTAGATACAACACATGTCAAATATCCTCCCACAGCAACCTTTACAAATGCCGGAAATGAATGAAGATGGGTTTTATCCAAGAATGGGCCACCAATTATCTAGCATGTAAAAAGAAGCTGTAAAAGCTGCCTCAGTTTAGCTGACTTGTTTGACCTAATTAGATGTGACAAAGTTCAGCATCTCTTGGGGATAGGATTAAGAACACATTGTGGAATGCAGACTGTTCGGACGAAATCGATTATGACACTAATCCTTGATGAATAATGAATATGACCATTTACCAGAGACGCTGCTGGGGAAACTCCATTGTATGATGATAAAATGATGCTTGGAGGGGAAATCTGAAATGGTCCATTTACTAATACATGGTGGTAATGATAGAGACCTTCTCTGTCAGGATAATGTGCAGTGCCGTAAGGCCCCAGCTTAAGACCTTTTCAACCCATGGGTGGAAAGGCCATTCGAGGAAACCAATTTAACTAATACAGTTGAATCTGTGTGAAATACCTGATGCAAAATACTCAGTGACACAGGTAAGTTGCCTGCTCCTCTGGGAGGATATAAACTCACTTGCCTCAAGCTGCAGTGCTTAAATAATTTAACACATAAAAGACTACGTGAGGGATGTGTTGACTGAAAATCAATTGGATGTCCACAGTCTCATATGTCTCTTTCGCGGTGTTGGCACCAGCACTTCTTTAAAAGGTGCAATAGGTTTTCCCTGCAGGGGCTCTTCTCAGAAAGTACTTCAGGAATCCAGCACATAGCAACAGTATGCTTCCTTACAAAATTTAAGAGACAGGATCACTGAAGCAATGACTTTCAGTTATGGCAATCTTTAAAATTTTAACCTTGACTGTGAAAAACAGAGGAAACAAAGGCACTACTGTGAGTCTAACCATGAAACACAAGTGAACAAAAATTTCACAAAGTGAGCAAATTGCCAGTTACATCTGTCTCTGTGCTGGGGGTCTGTGTCTGTCTGAGGGATTTCTCTCCTCCTCTCCGTTTCTTTTGCTGCTCGTTCCGTGACAAAGTTCTCTTTTTTGAGGTCTTTCATGCCTTTATATAAGTTGGTGGTGTTGCCACAGTAGAGAATTTCCTTCCAACACGCATCACTGTTTGCAGTGTTTTCATTTACAGCCGTAAAGTACCTCTACACGATGCTCCGCTTTCTCACTCACTGCAGCCTACAAGTCTCTGCTCAGTGCCGCTGAGTCACGTGACCGCAGGACAACTGAACACAGCAGAGCAGGGGGGGAGGGGGTGGAGCAAAGTGTGCCTGCATGAGAGGAGCGGAGACTGCACAGACATGTCTACTTTCTGATGAACGGGAGCAACGTACTGAACTTAGAGGAGAGAAACAAACTAAAGAATCGATCCTATCACGCTGGTATCGATCCGATACCAATACCAATGTTGGTATCGATGCTATCGATATTTGGATCGATCCGCCCACCACTAGTTTTGGGCTTGTGGTAGCCTAGTTGAAGAAGATGGGGTGATCTTATAGCATAATCTTAATTTAATGTGTCTTTACCTGACCTCTGGCTGCGGTTTTTGTCCATGGTGCCGTTGAAAAGCTGGAATGATGCTATTGATATTATTGATTATTGTTACATGATATTATTTTTGCACTTACTATGTGTGTGTGTGAGAGAAAGAGAGAGAGAGACAGAGGGAATGTGAGATTCTGTGTTTTCTCCGGTACAACTAAGGGCCCCAAAAAAATATCGGTCCTGGGGCCCATCACAGAGTTGTTTAGCCCGTGCCTTTGAGGGTCATTAAAAATATATATTACAGACAGCAAGACTATGAGGAATCATTTGTAAAGCTGGCAAGCGACAGGTGTAATATTTATTCACAAATGCCCAGCATATCAGCGGGATGTCACAGATCAACACAGAATGCACCCCTATAGATTTGTAGGGAGTTCTGATGTAGATGACCTGGCATGTGTTTGAGACTCAGTAATATTTCCAGGATTTCTTTTGAGGGTCCTGTAAAATATGGTGATGTGCTGCGCTACATTGCCATATTTTACAGGACATTGTCGGCCCCCTCCACCGGATTTGTTGCAACCAAGTGCAACTAAGAGGTGGTGTTTGAGTTTTGCTCAAAGAGTCCCTACATGAAGCAGCAAAATACATTATAAAAAGTGTACCATAAGCACAAATACAAATTAAACATCCAAAACTATAAAGCCACATTTTAAAATATATTTAAGTAAAAAGAAGGGGGAAAAAGTAATTAATTCATATCTCCTTTTTTTTCAGACCCCCTGGAAAGAATTTAATATTTAGCTGACCAGCAGGTGTTCAGTCATTGTGTTGTGTTTGGTTATTAGACCAAGAATAAGATCTACTTTATTCCATATCTTGGAAACTGTCATGGAAAAATAACATGGAAATACAGCAGGACCTTTTGTTTGATTTCTCCATCTTTCCTTGCACTCAACATAGAAGAATCATGGATACAGTAGCATTTGCTAGATGACTCAATTTGTAATAGCGCTGAATTCTTGATTTATGAACAGTCAGGGATCTACAAGAGGCTATTAACTATAGGGAACGTGGAGGAGTGAGATGTATATGAATGTAAATTGAAATACGAGATGTTCCTAGGCAGTGTTTAGATCCTTTGTAAAGATGGTTTTGGTATGAGAAGTATTCGAGGTTTATATCCTACACAGATAATTACAAAGTCATTTTTTGTATAAAATTTAGTGTGACCATCTTGCAGTACAGTCACAGTGTATTGATGGTGACAGCATAAATTAAGACAATCATTCATGCAGCACCCAGTATGTAAATGTACACTGTATGTGTACACTGATTATATAAGTGTGTGAGTCAAAGAGGATGCAAGGCAGGCTTATGCTGGTGTGGTACTGTGTGTTTATGAAATACATCCAAGCTCAAACCGGAGTTTGTTGATTTTGATTCAACTCCACGAGTTTGGACAGAGACATTTCACAGAGCATAATTCTGCTTTGCAAAGCCACCAAAACTCAGCGAGGCATACTTTCAGGGCCCTGGAAGTTCCACAACGTCAAACGCGCTGATCCAAGCATTTCCATCTCAACAATGGTTGTAGTAATTTAAATGATCTGACAGGTACATCCTCTCTCTTGACAGAGGCAAGCTATTACAAAGAGTTTGTGATTCACATATGGGCTGAGCTGAGACTGTACCAGGTACAGAAGCACAATCCTTTTCTTTCAGACTTATTTCCTTGGATATACAATTTTAGCTGCAATTTAAGCATCTGTTGTATCATGTGTCCCCTCACGATCACCAAATTTAAACAAACAGTTGCTTCTTGGTTTTCACCAGCTCCTTGATAAAATACCATAATGGCCTAAATATTGACATACCATGTTGTAGCTTCTGCTAACACCACAAAAATGCACTGTTACC
Source organism: Paratilapia polleni (assembly GCA_015106735.1). Taxonomy (NCBI): domain Eukaryota; kingdom Metazoa; phylum Chordata; class Actinopteri; order Cichliformes; family Cichlidae; genus Paratilapia; species Paratilapia polleni. The sequence continues at coordinate 18,703 of VUQI01061684.1, forward strand.
CCTGACTGCAAGATTTCATAGAGTTCAGAGGCAGATTTGAAAACTGGCAGCCAATTTGTTTTGCAAAACAGTCATGATGTTTGTACAATATTTGTACCACCTTTTCTGATTACAAACCTCGGGTGTTGTTAGACTCTAAGATTAGCAGCTACAGTGTAGGGGTGGCAAAGTTGGCCCTTCCACATTCTCATGGGCATCAGATATACAGTCCTTAACAAATTTATTAGACCACCTGTCATTAAAAATGAGAAAGATCATCCAGCATCACAAAGTGCTTTAATGCTGACTCTTTCCTTTTCTGTGAGTTCTCGACGTTTTACCATTTTGAACAGGTGTGAAGAATTTCAAACTGAATTCATGTTTTTATACCCAAATTTGAGCCGGCACACTGGACTTCTCTGAGAAGTCAGAAATTAATCAAGCGTAACATTCAACCACTGAAAGTAATTTTTCTGTTCATGAATGCAAGTAAGTAACTATAATTTGGCATGTTAATCAAAAAAAAAAATAATAATGTGCTTTACTATTTTTTTCTTCTTTTTTATAAAACAGTAAATTCGAAACTTCATGGATAACAACAATAATTATATTTTGGCATTAAAAATATCCTTTTTGATTAAAGAGCTTGTGCATACTGGTGGATTAACCGTTACAGAAACATAAAAAATTATTTTGGTAATTACCAGTACTGTTAAGTTAGGGCAGCTGTGGCATAAATCTTATATTGGGTGGTGGTCTAATAAATTTGTTAAGCACTGTACCTTCTTATGAATAGCAACAATGCATGCCACAAAACAAACCGAAAAGAACATGCCATTATGAAATCTGCAACAAAAGGGAACATATCCAAGCTAGTTAAATGTGGTTACTTGTACATACGGGCAGGTTTCAAGTTATAATCTGCAGAGCAGAGATAAATAATGTAGGTATGTACTTTCTGTGTGTGACAGAAAGACTGCTTATTAGGTGGTCCACAACTCTTACCCACAGTGTGTCACCATCATGTCACTTAGCAATGTATGCACCTGAAACACAACTAGAGCACAGATGTATAATTTCATTGTTTTCATGGGATCTCAGATCCCTCCTTATGGAACTTGGCTCCAATGAGCTCCCACATAACTCAAACCCATCTTACTGCTAAAGGATCAATTCCAGAACAGTGAAAGTCAGATAAAAAGGTGAAAGCCAGCTTACATGCATTTCCACCGTGTCAAAATGTTGATGTTCTTAGTCAGATGAGTATTAAGCAGATCTTTGGTGACCATGAAGACGTGTTGGAAATTATAATTTTGAAGCTCTTAACATTAATATCTCAGTAGTGGAACATGTTAAGTTAGTAATACTCTTGACCTAGTATGCACATCCGCTAGTTTTCGAGAATGGAGAATTTTTCATTGAGGTTAAACTGTCAGAATGCATTTGACAGTGATTCTGCCACTCAGTTTTATTGACCTGTGCCTCCCACACAGTACATAAAGGTCAGCATAATGTCTCAAGAAGTACTAGTGAACAGACAACAGCTTAGCTTAAGGCTCACTGTGGAGACCTCATGTAGTCTTTCAGAGACATGACAAGATGGGGTTGAAGGTCAAAATGCTATTTTGGCCTGGCATTTTCCCTTGGCCCTGATGTCTCAGGGAAGCACAGGCCCAAGCAGCTGCTAGGAACCAGCGGTTTTTATTGACCAGTGTTTAAAGACTTTAGATCTTAGGGTCTTGCCATTACAATGGGAGGTTTCTTGAGGGTTTCTCTCAACTGGCAGCTCTCTTACAAGTAGTCAAATAATGTGGTCTGGATATTTTGACCTAATGAAATCAAAAATGCTTGTTATATAGCAAGACTGATTTGTTTATTTTTTTTGTTTATTGCAGAGAGAGATAACAGCAGCCAGGATTTGGTTGCTGTCCTCTACCAGCTGCAAGGAGTCAAGAAACCTAACATACAGAATGGAACTAACCTTAGAAAAACAACAAGCCTTGAAACTATTGTAGAAATCCTTGCTCACATATCAGCCATCTTAAAAACATTTTCATGTCACCATGGAAACTTATGCTGCAGACCTAACAGGCTTTGGAGAAGGTTGTGTTTAAGATAAGAGCTGATCACATACAACCCCACTACTTACTGACCAGTAATAGCATGGATGAGATGGTCTAGTTTTTGCCTTTCATGACAAGCATCAATAGGAAATATAGATCATTAGGAACAACTGTACTCTGTATTTTATTGGTCTATAAGAGTTAATATAGCAATCCTAAAACAGGACACCTAAGCCTTGTACTTGCTGACCTTATATAAAATTTACAAGTGAGCTTACTTACTGGCTTGAATTCTGTTTGTTTATTGTTCCCTCGACCATTTACCACCTTAAATGCAGCTGAAAAATTAATGCTAATTTTGTCATACACGCCATAGAAATACCTTCATTTAAGCAACACACAAAAGTTGTAGTCTAATTATAATCAGATCTTGCCATGCCTTAATGATCAGACAGTGATACCATCTATTAACATACTTAGTCAGCAATCTTGCCAGCTTTCCTTTCTGGCTTTGAAAAGATTTTTTTATATAGCACTTTTCCAGTCTTACCGACAACTCAAAGCACTTAAAGCACACACACATTAATACAATGTTTTTCTTATCACACACACTCATGTACTGCTTTGGCTGAAGATATGATGCCATGGTGCCAGTAGACCTCTATGTGGTTGTATACGATCCACACTGACTCATTCATATGTACGCAGTCATAACTAGATTAGAAAACTATGGGTGGACTCATCGAGTTAATATCCATCTAATCACCTACTGGGGTTACCAATTTTGGGGAACATACCCTTACTCTGAAATTGGTAAGAGTTCTGTCTGGCTTGACTTACCCTGGATACAGGGTAAGTCGAGCCAGATAGAACAAAGATCTCCTAAGTAAGCTGAACTTGCTCTGTATAATAGGCCCATGAGGAACTCAACTGGAATAACAGACAAGTTCTATTTCCACTTTGACAAGGGGGTTTTGAACATCGCTAGGTTGGCCTGATAGCAGTATTTGATTTTTGTATTGTAATGCTCTGGAAAAAGTAATGCTGTCTCTAAGTGGCTGTTAGTAAGGGAGCTCCAGCCAGACAGTAATCATCAGATGTTTGATGGGTATATATCCATCTGTAAGTCTTCAGAAAGAGTATGGCTAAATGTCTAAATTTATGGAATGAAGGTATTAAGTGCTGCAAAGGCTAGACAGGTCCATTGTAGCTGAGCAAAGTGCTGATATTGGTAATGCACAGATGAACTGATGGCTAATCTGATAGCTCTCAAGTAATTAATTGTTCATTCTGTCATTGATAAATACAGATTATTATCCCCAGAAGAAAAATACAGGGTACTGCCTTTGAGGATTAACGGATCTCGCTACAATTCAATATGTTTGATGGAAGTGGCACTTTAGAGTGTTGACACATGATGCATCAGTGATGATAGTGATGATTTCACAGAATACATGTGAAATTCATTTACTCAGTAGTGTCTCAGCATTGGAATGTGTGAAAATCTGGAGAAGTGTGTGAAGGAGTGCCAGAGATCTGTACGCAGAAAACATGTGCTACTATAAAACAATTTCCCCCACAGTGGGAATGTCAGTTCCAGTGTCTTCAATCCTGCATGTGACTTTTTAAGTACATAATTGTGGGTACAGATGGTAATGCAGACATTTTTGACGTATGACCAGGTATTTGATATTGACGAAGCTCTAATTTGGGAATGGTTTATGGTATACTGAAGATATTAAATATTAAAGTAGCTCCAGAAGAGATCAACTTCAAGAGCCCTGTATAGAGGTTTACAATATGTTGAACACAAGACATTATATATGTTTGAACATGGCCATGAAAAAATACACTGTTCTTTTGTGGAGGCAAGTCAGCTAGTCTACTTTTAACATTGTCTACAAGGTAAAAATAAAATTCAGGATCTTTGATTCATTCAAGTTACAAGATTGCGTAGCTGGAGAAGAGCAACCATACATTAGCTGAAGTTAGTTGTACTAATAATGTCCATAACATTATCAGTTATACAATGTTCCTGATCACTGTATATCCTGATGACGTGCCCCAAAATCAACACACTGATCATCTCCTCTCCCAAGCACACACATTTAGATCCAGGGTATGTACTGCTGAAAGACTTTACATAGCCAGTTCCAAGTAAGAAATGGAGAATCTGATCATGATCCAAAGGCAAGTCCTAAAATGAGATGTTAGTTTAAATATAAGATCCTGTTATAATTCATGCTCTGACAGAAGCTTTATGGTAAAATGCATCAAAAGAAGAAAGAATTCTCCTCCCAGCTTATCAGTTCTGGAACATCCTTTCATAATATTACCATATTCTTTTAAGCTTTTTATCCATTTTTTTTTTTTTTACCTCTACCAACTTCAGATTTGTTTGTTTCACATTTGTTTCTTTTGTTTGTTGTTTTTATTATTCTTTTAACTCTTTTCCCCATAAAGACTACATCTGATGACCTCCCCTGTACCCTTGATGACAGGTTTTGTCACCTCAATATACATCAATAAAGATGTGGTTTGACGACCATTAGAATAGGTTCCGGGTTTTTCTAAGGGTAGCCCTAGTAAGGTGTACAGGCAGAGATCAGCCTTACTAACTTCTCATTTTGTTCTGGAAGCGGGCCTGAAATATGACAGAAACTGCTCAGTTCAGAAAAGAGAAACAAGAATTACTCCTTAGTTAGGCGTCCAGGTGGGAAAGAGTTTATGTTTAATTTAACATTTGGCCTAAGGACAGCAGTTAAAAATTTGCCATTTTGCTGATACATTTAAAGTGATGTTGATTAATGTGCACTGTCCCCAAAAACAGATAAAGAAATCAACAAACCAATTTGTCAATTTGTTGTTTTATTTGAAATAATGCAGGTCTCTAATCCTGAGCACCATGGTTGCTGTACTCTTCAGAGAGGTTATTCAATTAAATTCAATTCCATTTTATTTATAGAGTGCCAATTCACAACACCAGCCCCAACTATAAGATTTATTATAAAAGAAAGTTTTAAGCCTAATCTTAAAAATAGAAATGTTGTCTGTCTCCTGGATCCAAACTGGTAGCTGGTTCCACAGGAGAGGGGCCTGACAGCTGAAGGCTCTGCCTCCCATTCTACTTTTTCAAACTGTAAGAGCCACAAGTAAACCTGCAGTCTGAGACCGAAGAGCTCTATTGGGATAATATGGTACTATGAGGTCTTTAAAATATGATGGGGACTGCTTATTCAAGACCTTGTATGTGAGGAGAAGGATTTTAAATTAAATTCTGCATGCAACAGGGAACCAGTGGAGAGAAGCTAATATGGGAGAAATATGGTCTCTCTTTCTAGTCCCTGTCAGTATTCTCCCTGCAGCATTTTAGATTAACTGAAAGCTTTTCAGGGAGTTTTTAGACCAGCCAGATAGCGGAATTACAATAGTCCAGCCTCAAAGTAATAAATGCATGGACTAGCTTTTCAACATCGCGCTGAGACAGGATGAAAGAAAGCAGTCCTACGTATTTGTTTACTGTGCACGTTGAAAGACATATCCTGGTCAAATGAGTCCAAGATTCCTCACAGTGTAAATGGAGGCCAAGGTAAGCCATCCAGAGTAAGTATCTGGTTAGACAGCATGTTTCTAAGATTTAAGATTTAAGATCTAAGAAAATTGCCTTTATGTCTTTAAGACATGGCTTTAGGATAACTAATTAGTCTCATCTGGCATAATAGATAGATATAACTGGGAAAGATTCATTCTCAATCTGCTGTTGTCTGCATAGCAATGAAAATGTGTATTGTGTTTTCTAATAATATTACCTATGGGAAGCATGTATAACATAAACAGCACTTGTCCCAGCACAGAACCCTGTGGAACTCCATGACTAACTTTTGTTAGAATACTCCCCATTTACATGAACAAATTGGAATCTACCAGATGAGTATGATTCAAGCCAGTGCAGGGCAATTTCTTTAATACCAAGGGTGTATTCTAGTCTCTGTAGTAAAATATTGTGATCAGCGGTATTGAATGCTGTACTGAGGTCTAGCAGGACAAGCAGAGAGACGAGTCCACTGTCAGTGGCCATAAGAAGATTATTAGTAACCTTCACTAGTACTGTTTCTGTGCTGTGATAAAATCCTGACCAAAACTCTTCAAATAAACCATTCCTCTGTCAATGATCACATAGCTGATCACATAGGTTGTCAGTGCAGTTAATAGTATGAGCTAAGTCATTCTAATTACAAAAAATGCTCTTGTAATTTGTGTTTCCAGTTCTGGTTATCTTCTCAAAAAAGACTCTTCTCTACATGAATGTTACTAAATAAATATGCATAAAGAGCTCTATTCGTGTTTGAGATGATGTTCATGTTTCATGAGATGATTATCATTTTATACACAACTTGTGTTAGATTTGCATCCTAGCAAAGGTGCTATTATCCCTTTTGAAGATGTTGCAAAGGAGTGGGCTGTGTGATGAGGTATTGTCTCTGTTTACCCAGCATTGTTTTGTCAAACCGGTTGTTTCTTCTTCTGAATAGCCCAACTAGAATGTGCTTCACATAATTACAAGACGCACGCATGCACACACACACACAAAACTTGTGGTATTCATTAATGCATTAATGAACAGTAAAGATAAAACTTACATACATGTTAATATAGAACAAGGAGGAATAACAAAGTGGGCTGTTCAAGCATAACCCGTGATTACTGATTCTGCAGTGTAAGAGTGATTACAAACACATTATCATCACCTTAGGTGCAAATTAATATTTTCAGTTTTACTTGAATGTCAACTCATGCACAGCTCACTGTAGATATTGTCTGATGTCAGTTGTCAATGTAATTACTTAACTGAGTACCCCGTGTACAGTAGTTTGAGCCAATAATGAATAAGGTTTTATTGAGTATGATTTCCATCACAGCAGATTTTGGTATACAAAACATTATTTGTGTTCCCAAATTGTTACATTTGTCAAAGTACTTTGACCTCTTCATGATGTAAATTGATTTACAAATGTACCAGCTTAAGCAAAGTATGAATATTTCAGTTATTGTAGCATGGAGAACCACGGAATGAGGCTTATGGTTAAATTATGCATCCTTGAGTGGTGAGCTCATTAGCCCCCAGGAGGTCCCTCTAAATAGACCACAGGCCTCATCCAGGCCTCCATTTAGAGACTACAGAAGGAAAATAGCTATGGAAACCATGGTAATGGTTCACAACCTGACGAAAGCGAACTGATAATGGCACAATAGTCGCACAATGATTCAAATTAGATGCTTCCATCTCATATTGTACTGTCCATTTCTAACTGCAGGCTAAGCATCCATCTGTAAGTGATTCATAACAGCTCTTTATGAGTCACATCCTCCCTCAAGGATTGTGTGTAATAAAGACTGCTGGGGAGAATAAAGTGTTTGATCACGCATCAGTCCGGTGGCATGACAGCCTAATCCAATAACTGCTCCTTAAGGAGGTCACACTGAAAACTTCAGGCTAGTTGCAGACAACACAGAAAAATATGGATGATTATTTCCATTATTCACCATTACAGTTATGACTACTGTTATAGTGAGGCAGATGCGTCATTCCATAACTGGTAAGAAATTTAATTTCTAGACACACACAGTATGACCTGCCTTTGGGGGACTGCTGGCATGAGGAATCTGTATGATGTAATAAGTGGCAAGAATTCTTAAATCTGCCCTGATAAACACTGATTCCTGTTGTAGCATATTGTACCACAACAATCCCACTGCTTCCTGTGGTTACTGTAAGCGAAGACTATGTGTCACCTTCTAACTGAAGACTTAAACTCAGTGAAGGTGTAGAGCCCCTCTGGGAGTCCCACTACTCGTAACAATCCCTGCATCTCACTACTCAGAAGGGTGCCTGGTGTGATATACACCTTCACATTAGCCCCTGACAAGAAAGGGTTGTTTTTGATGAAGTGTGTTGCTTTGGTGACAGCCTCCTCTCTCATGAAGAATATTTACACAGCCACAAGTGGAGGGCTGTAAATAAATTGGCTTGTGGTGAACCGCAAAGTCACCAGACCTTTACCTGCAGAGAAGGCAGAGATCAGGGCTGATGACAGTCTTTCTTGTCTCCATCTTACCAAGTTCATTTATGGATTGTTCTATTTGTCCCTCAGCTTGTTGCTGAGTCCAGCTTTTTCAATTAAGGTCACTATGACTGCTCAGAAAGTTTCTACAGCCTGTCAGATGTCATAGTCAATGTGCTGTTAAGAAATGTAAAGGGGGAGTTGATTTGTATCATCGGTGCTATGATCATCAGCCATCTTTGATATAAGCAAGAAATTCAGATTGCTGTGAGTTACAGATTCCCGAAAGTTGTGTGATCCACTCTAAGTCATTGTTTCTTTTTGTGTAATGACAGTCACAGAGAACACTTTTTTTTGGCTTTGTTAATAACTATAAAAGCAATTAAACAACCAAAAATAAATAAAACTAAGATATAGAGAATATTTGAAATCATTGACTTTGAAAACTGATGGATGCTCTAAAATGATGTTCAGTCGCTGAAAAAACATGTCCATCCATCCATCCATCCATTTTCTGCCACTTCTAAGCAGAGCAGCAGCCTAAGCAGAGAAGCCCAGACCTCCCTCTCTCCAGTCACCTCCTCCAGCTCATCTGGGGGAACACCAGGCCAGCTGAGAGATGTATTCTATCCAGTGTGCCCTGGAACTACTGCGGGGGCCTCCTCCCGGTAGGACATGCCTGGAATACTCAGGAGGCATTGTAGTCAGATGCCTGAACCACCTGAACTGGCTCCTTTCGATGTGGAGGAGTAGCGACTCTACTCTGAGTCCCTCCCTAATGGCTGAACCCCTCACCCTGTCTCAAAGGGAGAGGCCAGCCACCCTTCAGGGAAAGCTCATTTCCGCCGTTTGTATCTGCAATCTCATTCTTTCGGTCACTACCCACAGCTCATGAGCATAGGTTAGGGTAGGGATGTACATAGACTGGTAAATCGACAGCTTTGCTTTCATGCTCAGCTCCGTCTTCGCCACAATGGACTGGTACAGCGTTTGCATCACTGCAGACGCAGCCCCAATCAGTCTGTCAGTCTCCCGTTCCCTTATCCCTTATCACTTGTGAAGAAGACCACGAGATACTTAAACTCCTCCACGGTGCAGCAACTCGTCCCTGACCCAGAGTAAGTGCTCCACCCTTTTTCTGGGCGAGAACCATAGCTTCAGATTTGGAGGTGCTAATTCTCATTCCCGCCGCTTCACCCTCGGCTGCGAAACCACTCCAGTGCAAGCTGGAGGCCACCACCTGATGAAGCCAACAGAGCCACATCATCTGCAAAAAGCATGGAAAACCCCAATATACAGGCAGCAAAATGGGGGGATACAGGTATACCCACCCCTCCCCACCGCCTCTCACCAAGGGCAACTCCAGATTGGAACAGAGTCCAGCCCCTCTCCAGGAGACTGGTTCCAGACCCTAAGTCTTGTGTTGAGGTGAACCCAACTATATCTAGCCGGTATCTCTCAATCTCACACACTAGCTCAAGCTCCTTTCCCACCAGAGAAGTGACCTTTATTGTCCCAAGAGCTAGTTTCAACAGCTGGGGATTGGACTGCCAGGGCCTCTGCCCTTGACTGCCACCTGGCCCCTATGGCACCTCCTGCAGGTGGTGAGGCCACAAGACGGCTGGCCTATGTCGCCTCTTCGGTCTCCTCGCTACTGGGCTCCATGGGCTAAGGCCCAGCCATCAGGCACTCTTCTTCATGCTCCCTCACCAGGCCTAGCTCCAGGGTGAGGACCCGGTAACCCTCTTCCGGGCAGGGTAAACTGGTCTTTTGATATTTTCCTCATAGGGGTTTTGTGAATTGCTTTTGTCTGGTCCCTCAACGAGAACCAGTTTGCCTTGGGAGTCCCTACCAGGGACAAAAGCCCCCGATAACATAGCCATTGGAATGACCCAATGTGTAGGGGCAATCATGCCATGAACACTTCGTGTATATCTCTCTGACTGCAGCAGCTTTGACAATACAGCATATTTGATGCCATGGGAATATGAATGTGCTGGTTTTGGAGTCCACGTAGTATTGCGTAATGGGTACAAATCTAAAAATCTAAAGTATTAAACAAATCTTTGCACAGAATTATAATATACATTAACAGCATAAGCACTGATGTATATGTGGTTATAGGGCATGCAAGTCCTTGTAGCCATATGAAGAGTATATCTATATTGCTCTATTCTACATGATGAGATGAGGTTAGATGAAGGTAGCTGATTTGCTGAAGAGATGACATTCAGTAGTGAAATGAACTTCACTGATCTAGATGCATTGACAGATTCTTGATAAACTATTGCTTATTAATGTTGAAAAACTAAAATAATTTTACCTTGGAATGCTTGTGTACAAAGATCATTAAAATAATTATAGATTTTTGTTGGCAATGTCCTAAAAGGAAAAAAAAAACCACAGACAAAACAAATGTGATTTTATGACCTCACAACTTTCATTATTGCAGATTTTTTCCATTTTGTTGGAAAACAATGCAATTAATATTGTATGAGAACAATTTGAAATCACCCACTGCCATGGCACTCCAATAAAATAGGCCTCATATTGCCCAAACTGTGAGGATTAAAAAACAGGTGCTTGGGGCATTACATCTGATCAGCACCAGTGTTGGAACTGTAGTCACATTACATTTCTGTGTAATGCACCAATATAAAGCAGTCATTTTCTTTATTTCTGCAAAACTTTAGTTCATGAGATAGGACAAAAATAGCAGAGTGATCTAAAACGGGTGGAGATGTGCATGTTACTTTTAACTTTATGAGGGAATGGCCAATAATGTTGATGACATTCAGAGAAAGAACAGAATGTGCCTGGGCAAGAAATAGCTCTCCTATCCACTGCTGCAAACACAACAATGGCACCTGACCCCAACCAAGCATCCAAAGACAGATTTTGAAAAGGGAACAAAAGCAAAAGTGAACAGGCTTGTAGCACTGCTTATAGTTAGATTTTAGTAAAATGTTGGCTACTTTCTACTTTCCTGTCAGCTTTGTGGTAGTACTTAGACACTAAAAAAGACATGTTGGCACATGTAAGGAAATTGTATTTTGTTAAGTGCGCATTATGTGACAATGCATCTTAGGGAATATTATAGAGTATTCCAAAAAATTATGTGGAATTGTCCAAGAAGTTACTTTGTACAAGGAGCAAATAAGTTTTTGAGTAATGACCACAATACTGATGAGCACAGTAGAGCATTTAGATTTACACACAATGATAGCAACAACCTTCACTGTTTTATCAGACAATAGTTCAGATCAGATGAGCTACTTACCATTACTATGTTGTGTTGTATATGATACTGTACAGCAGACTAATGGGACAGTAGGTCAGAGGCTTCAGAACTTGCCTTAGAATCTGCCGGTTTTTAATATTTATTGAGCATTAAAGTAATCCAGTGACAGTTTTCAGTATTTCCACTGCTACACAGCAAAAAATAACTGTTGATAGTTAATTCGGCAAAGTTCCTTTTTCAAATTGTAAACAAATACGGTGTAAAACAGCACTTATGTTACTGCCACGGTGTAACTCAGTTTAACACAGGAAACTGAACCTGTCTATCACAGAGGCTGTGGCGTCACTGCTTTGAAAGTGACCAATCACATTAGGACCCTTCCTCCTTTGGGC